>JMFS01099972.1:0-28748 GCA_000699545.1 Podiceps cristatus | reverse complement strand
TGTTAAACTTCATCTGGTTCCTCTCCACCCAACACTGCAGCCTGTCAAGGCAATTATTTTCACCAGAATAGTATGTTAGGTATAGTTAACCATCATGATACTTAGGGGATCCCAAAATTTTCTTAGGATACGAAATATGCATGAAATTGCAGATATAAGATCTACAGATATCTTGGGTTTTAATTATATTTAGACCAAGACAGCAACATTCAATTCAACTGAATTCCCATAGATTTGGGCACATACAGATGAAAATCTTCAGGAGCCCTAGAAATTTTTCTAATAATTACACGAATAATTATAGGAAGGGAATCTCAGTCATCAGAAGCAGCTAAGTGAGCATAGGATATGCAGATGGTGATGCAGGTGATGCAGATTTCATTCAAAAGCCTACCTAATTTCATTATTGTTGCCTATGTCCTTCTTTGGACCTAGCTGTAGATGCCTAGCTGCAAATACCTAAGCTTCCAAGCAAACAAATAGTGCATCACCTGAGCTGACTAACTGATATCAGAAAGAATTATTCTGCTCAAACTTAAGCATTATATACACATTATCTATCAAGTTTTAAAAGAGTAGGTTCATACTTTGCAACATGTTTTATATATATATATATTATATTGCAATAATAATATTATGCAATTTCCAAACAAGAGAACCATATTGCCTCATGAATATGAACATTAATGTTCCACTGATTCTAAGTGTCTTTTGACATACATCTAAAAATTGCCTACAGAATGTTCTTATGATGGGAATTTCACACTCTTTTCAGGCTTTGCAAAAACAGTTGTCAAGGAAACTAATTAGTTCCACAATCATAATTGCAATAATGATTCATATAAAGAAGACCTGATGTTTAATAGTGTAACAGACTTCTAAAAAGTACTTAGAGGTTATGGGAGAGCACTGAAAGGAGAAAGCACCTAAATACCTATAAAATTGTGTTCAGAGAAAAATATTCTATCTTCTGAAACTAAATTAACTAAGTTGCTTTTTACTTGAATGTCTAGAGACCATCTACATTATCACTTCCCAGGCATATCATGTTTCTCTCACTTACAGCATCTGTGGCAATAATATAGAACACTTTAAATAATTATAACAGGGTGAAGTTAGATTGCATTGCAAAACAAGTAAGATCTGTGTTTCAAATATACAAAACTGATAAATGGCTTATCTCTTTCATGTACTTGAATAACATTTTATTTCTTTTTCCACTTGATAAAATATTTTTATTTTCTCAGGACAATAGGCTTCACTACACTTCTTATTCCCTTTATGTTTTCAATCATGTAGTGAAATTTTATTTCTGAATGATGGCAATCACAAGGCATTATCTTCTTAAAAACAAGTACACAGGGCCTATTGAGGCCCCGAATTTCAACCAAGATGCAAAACAACTCTCAGTACTACAATGCAAGTGCATAACGCAATTACTTGTACTAGGACTGGATCTGAACCTATTAATGAACTACAAATGCCTATTCTTTTCTATAAATGCAAGTAATAATGCTTCCAATAACAACAAAATGCTATGGAATATTAAAAAATGTTGCAGAGATCTTGAGATTACTTCCTTGAATATATATTTGAAGATAACTTGCAACAGACAGAAAAAAGGTCAGTTATTTCAAACTTTTCCGATCACACAGTAGCCTACAACACATTAAAACTCACTGCCACTTTACAAAGATCAATGCTAGTCATAGAATCATAGAATCATAGAATGTTTTGGGTTGGAAGGGACGATAGCGGTCATCTAGTCCACCCCCCCTGCAGTGAGCAGGGGACACCACTACCTAGATCAGGTTGCTCAGAGCCCCGTCCAACCTGGTCTTGAATGTTTCCAGGGATGGGGCTTCCACCACCTCTCTGGGCAACCCGTTCCAGTGCTTTACCACCCTCATCAGATGCTCACATTGAAACACAGGTATTGATATGGTTTACATTTTAATACATTGGCCATTGTATTTATTTGGCAAGATTTCCATTTGATTCTAATATTCTAATAGTTTAATATATAGAATCACAGAAGGGCAGGGGTTGGAAGGGACCTCTGGGGATCATCTGGTCCAATCCCCTGCTAGAGCAGGGTCACCTAAAGCAGGTTGAACAGGCAGGTTTTGAATCTCTCCAGAGATGGAGACTCCACAACCTCTCTGGACAGCCTGTGCCAGCGCTCGGGCACCCTCACAGGAAAGACGTTTTTCCTCATGTTCAGACAGAGCTTCCTGTGTTCTAGCTTGTGCCCGTTGCTCCTTGTCCTATCCCTGGGCACCACGGAAAAGAGTCTGGCCCCATCCTCTTGACACCCGCCCTTGAGACATTTATAAGCACTGATGAGTTCCCCTCTCAGCCTTCTCTTCCTCAGGCTGAACAGCCCCAGCTCCCTCAGCCTTTCCCACAGCAGAGATGCTCCAGTCCCCCCAGCATCTTTGTAGCCCTGCACTGGGCTCTCTCCAGTAGTTCCTCATCTTTCTTGAACTGGGGAGCCCAGAACTGGACCCAGCATTCCAGATGGGGCCTCACTAGGGCAGTGCTCACTAGTAGAGGGGGATAACCCCCCTCGACCTGCTGGCCACGCTCTTCTTAATGCACCCCAGGGTGCCATTGGCATTTTTGGCTGCAAGGGCACGTTGCTGGCTCATGCACAACTTGCTGCCCACTGGGACTCCCAGGTCCCTTTCCTTGGAGCTGCTTTCCAGCAGGTCAAGCCCTAACCTGTACTGGTGCCCAGGGTTGTTCCTCCCCAGGTACAGGACTCTACACTTGCCCTTGTTAAACTTCATCTGATTCCTCATCCCCTGTCCAGGTCACGCTGAATGGCATCATGGCCTTCACGTGAATCAGCCTGAGTTACTCAGTCAGAGTAACAATGACACTGATCTAATTTGGAATTTATTATTAAAGATATCATCTAATGATTTAGATAAAAAGCTTAAAATCTCTTCCTTACAACATTCTCTTTATAAAAATTAAAATTACCCATAAAATATCAGAAATTACCATCATATCTGAGGTTTATTCTGAATGAAATAATTTTGCATTTTTACACCAAAATATAACTTTATGTTAGGAAGCATTAAAACTTGATAAATTAGTTACTGAAACAAGCTCACTCTTAACTACTTTGCAGTTCTCCCTAAAAAAAATCCAAACCCTCTTATTTACAAACTTAAAAATATGAACATTTCTATAGATTTCAAAGCTTGTAAATAGGCCTAATAGAAGGCTGTATGTTCACCATGTTAGGGTGAATGAGTAAGATGGTATCTGAACAAGACTATTTGAAGTCTTAACCTCATCAGACACTAAAATAAACAACTTTATTACATGTGTACTTTGAAGCACATGTAGAGATAGTTTGAGTTGGACTGAAATCAAGAATTCTAGCAACTAAGTTGCTTAAAACAGAGAAATAGGCAGTACAAATCAACTTAAAAATGTATAGCAGGTGGATCTTAAATACTGTATTTCTTGTTAATGTCATCATTTGGGTTGAAGATTCAATGTTTGTTCTGTACTTACAAATGACTTTATTACTAAGAGAACAGTAGGATATGGGGTTCTATTTAAGGATTTTGAATCGAGTCTTTGCTGATAATAGAGTATGGTGTTCTGGGCTTTGTCAGTTAACTTCAGTTACCTTATGTTCAGATACACACATCAGTCTACAATTAGTGATAAAAAATTCAGAGAGAAAACACTATAAAATTAACTTACCTGTAATAATGTTGGGCTTTGGTGGCATGCTGAATTCATACAATGTCGGTTCAGAATAGCCGAGTCTGTTGGCAGCTGTAATTTGTACTTCATAACCCATGGTCCATTGAAGATGATCTAAGATGATGTGGTCTCTACTACCCTGCACTTTTTTCTCTAGCCACTGGTCTTCCTTATCTTTCTGTAAAGATGCAAATATTAGTTTAAATTCTCAAAACCTCTTGTATCATTGGTCTAAACTATATGTCTACCTGATGCACAAAACCCATGGAGTTTCATTTACAAAGATTATGAACGTTCAAATAATCTAATTTTGGAGTTCTAAATACTCAAGTTTTTTGTAATTTTGACCACTCCTAATAATGTTTCCACAATCTGGATTTAGGGATTTTGTAGGCAACCACTTTTAACCTTTTGGCTTCAATTTATACTTTGCTCAAATACTGGTGTTTATCTTGGGGAACAGCTGGCTAATTACTTGCAAATGCTGCTAAGAATAAATTCTGTAAAAGGTTTACTTTATATACATGTTTCAATTATATTTTGATCAATATTCTTTTAAAGAAACTTGCCATTCAACCCAAACTTGAACTGTTCATGAATGCAAGCTGTGCTTTTATCATACATTAGCTATATAATGAAAATGTATACTAACTGTAGCAATATGTGGTATTATAGTAACATTTTGCAAACCAAGTTGTATGCAAGAATATAACCACCACTGTGAAAATATACAGCCCTTTGTCTACACTAGTGAGAGGATACATGTAAATTATTGAGATGGTTTTCTAGAGAAGAACTGTTTCTCATAATTCAGATAATTATCTAAGACATCTATACAAAGGGAACAAATGGGGACTTCAGTTGCAATCTTAATTCTGGCATTCCATAAATTTGGAGTGTTTACCTTTGCGATTGTTCCTTTTAGTGCATTAGATAACTATTCTTTATACAAATGAGAATTACAAAATAACTAATAGGTAGAAGGATAACTGTCAAACACAAAAGCCATCTTGTTCAAAGGAGTATAAATAACCGTAAGAATCCATCCAGTCCTATTCTTACTAAACACTGATGTACAATATAGTGGCAAAAACCTATGGCCGAGAGCCAAATTCTGGCCATCCAACCCATACAGCAACGCAAACCCAGTCAAAGGATATAAACTTTATGGGAAGAAAAACCCTTCAAATGCAGGAAAGTGTAATTTTTTTTTGCTGCAGAATACTAAGCTTCTTATATTTAGGCTCTTCACTGAAGCATCTTGCTCTTGACTGATACAAGTGTCAAAAGAAAATGGCATCTAAATTAGACAGTTCAGGGTCCAATCATGCTCCTTATGCCCGTGGTGTTTTTTTGTTTTTTTTTTTTTTTCCCTTTCCCTCCATCATCAGAAAATAGAGTGACACACTACACTCCCTTATGTGCACTGCTGCAGTAACTTATTTGCTATCAGCACTGATTGTGATGTTTTTTCCATATTGACTTCACCTTTTCTTAAACTTTTTCTTGCTGCTTCTGCTCTGGCATTGGCACTGACACATAATAGTCCTGGGAATGATTAAAATACAGTAAAACATCTTTTCAGGAATATTTGCAGCAAGGTGAAAGTGACTACTTATTGCATCAGTAGACCAATGAAAAACATCAGAATGGTAGTCACACTGCAAATCACAAAAGAGCTAAATACACTGGAGTAAAAATAGTTCACTCATCATACAGTGAAACTGCTATTTTCTGTCAAGGATATTTTCCCATATCCTTCTGGATAATTTCTGTTGCAATCATCTGATGTGCCACTGAGTGATTCCACCTATAGCACTGCTAAAATAAAAGGAATTAATACTGAGTATTAATATGAAAATGCTCCTTAGTAATATTAGGAACAGCAATGCTACGTAGCACTATATTTTAATGGATGTTTAAGCTGGTGAGGTTTGGGTGGAGCAAAAAAAAAAAAACCACTTAAATTCCAAAGAATGTCAACATGAGAGAAATCAAAAGACACACACATGATCTTGATGTGCATGCATGTAGCTGTGTGAATATACTGCGGAATTACAAAGAGGTTCAGAATCACAGAGAAGAAAAAAATATACTGATCTGGAAAATAAAGATTCAGGCTAATATGGTTCTGGGTGGAACTAGGTAGAAAAGACAGTATTGCAAACAGATATGTGACTGTATTTCTGAAAAAAAATGTAGAATTATATGTGATGGATAGAATGAACTTAAGATTTGGAAGGAAAACTATACAGATTTCTGTATGAGGCTGCTCTTCTGCAGACATAGGAATAAATGAAAAGGCAGTTATTCCACAGTTTGGTCAGGTGAAGAATAATGAAAGAGCTGAAATGTAACGATACCTGCATGCTATGCCAGAGAAGTGACACCCTAAATTTAGCTGAAAGTGAAGCCAAGTGGGTGGATTAAGATAAATGAAATGAAGTCCAAGCCCTGAGCTCAAAGACCACAAAACGTTTTACGAAGACTGACAACCACAAGTTAGGAGGAAG
This sequence comes from Podiceps cristatus, assembly GCA_000699545.1. NCBI lineage: Eukaryota > Metazoa > Chordata > Aves > Podicipediformes > Podicipedidae > Podiceps > Podiceps cristatus. The sequence goes on along the minus strand of JMFS01099972.1, from coordinate 22,506 downwards.
AAGAACAAAGAAAGTATCTGGAAACAAGTTGTCATCTTCTAAAGATAAACAGATGAAGTCTTCCAGAATACAGTCAGCTTTTGACATCTTAAAGAAAAAAAAAAAAAAGAACTGCAATGTCCTTTATTATAGCTGTTATTTCACATGCATTTTCAAGTACTTTTTACTAAGCAGAGCTCTGTAACGTGTCCAGTTTTATTTTACTATTACTGTAGAAATAGAAAGAGAGGGATGAGAACACAAGAGTCTGTCAATTAAACCTCCCTACAAATCACCCTGTTTATGCTAAGACCCTTTAATTGGTAGCTTAAGGAGCAGAAAACAGAACTACAAAAGAACACTTCATACCTTATTAGTCTGTTCTATTATTAATATTGCTTAAAATTTATAGAAAGCTTTACATATGCAAAGTGGACAAATGAAAGAAACTTCTAAATCACAAACTACAGTCTAATTTGAAAGGTGAGACGTTGAGACATATAAATGTCATCAATAATCATTAATTATTAGCAGTTGTGTCATTAATATCCACCAACAAATGCAAATTTTCAGAAACCGCAATGAGATCTTCAACCTCAAAGATTAAACTGTTCCTTTATCTGCATTTCATTTTGTTTCATATAATGCAGAAATACTCCTTTACAGAAGGTCACTGATGCTCTAAGACTGGCAATTTCTGGGGATCTTACTGCCTACTTCCATTACTATTACTCTTTAGATTCACACTGTCCTCTTCCCACTATAAGTCTTTGGTTAAAACAAACCTGCCACAATGCCACAGACAAATGACACTAAAAAAAAAAAACCCAAAACAAACCTAACCAAAACCCCAACCCCCCCCCCCCCCCACTAACTTATTTCCTAATTGTATATTGGCTTGAAATATAAACATCAGTCAAATTCATCTCAAAAGTATCTAACACTTAGATTTGTAAGACGACTTTAAGTAACCTAAGCACCTATATACCCTGGCCAAAAAAAAAAAAAAAAAAAAAAAGTAAACAAAGCAGTGTGGAACTCCAGTCTACCATGACTTGGTTGCTTCTCAAAACAGGACACATCTGACAACAGTGGAAGTAAAGCTGATGCACTGTTTAGGCACCTATTTACTACTCTTGAAAATAACATCTCTTTAATGGTCATTTTGTACCCAAGAGTGAGGAAAAGTGATTAACCCCTTTCAACCCTTTCCCTTATTCTCTATCCTCCCTAAATTTTTGCACTGAAAGTTCAGCTCAAACAGACTTGGTATTATGGTGGTCCTTGTAATAAAAAATGGGTAGGAGATGCCACATTGTCTTGAAAGTTGGCAGGAAAAAATATCAAGAAATCCTCATGGAAGACAATCTGATAGTTTAAAGCAGTGACTTCACAAGAATTCATTGCATTAGGATTGTACTTTGTTGGTCTGGGTAATAGAGGGCAATTATTAAACAAAGCACAAAACGGCCGATAACACACCATGTTAAAATGCACAGAAAGCCCAAGGATCTGGCAGGTAAACTGGAACTTAGACACCAAAAAAATTTAACTATTCTATGGTAGGTATCTCAGAGTGGGAATAAATGAGAAATTATCTCTTTTTAAAGGATTTGTGTTTACAGAAGTTTTTTCTAGAACCTATCACAAAGCAACAAAACAAACGCAGTCCTCCATCAACATCAAACAAGAGTGAAGCACGTAACCTATCAATCAAACACCTGTTATTGACAAAATTCAGACCATTAATAGTACAGGTCAACATGGTGAACAACTTTTAGCCCTGCAGAAACTAATTGCTCCTCTAATGTTTCCTCCAAATATCATTATGGATGTAAAAGGAAAAAATAAATTAAATGCTGTTATTGTTTTTCCAAATAGGATTTTAATCAATTTTTCTTGCTTGTACTTATGAGGCATATTTTTATTAATTCATTTGAATTCCAATTTTTTACTGAAATTTGGTATGCCAGGAAAAACAAACACAACCCCCTTTTTTTTTTAATAGTTTACTTTTGGCAATCTGTGACCTGAAAGCGCAGAAAAGGAATTCCCTTTTCCAATCACTAAGAAGCCTATTTCAATACTTGCTTTTTAAGCATTATGGAGCAATTCAGGATGTATTACCAAAAGTGTAACTGAAGGCTTGGAACAAATCTCTTCAAGAGAAAAGACTGACACGTACTTGAGGGAACAGCGGGCGACATTATGCACCAAGCACAAGTTCACAATTGCAGTGTGCAGCTACAGAATTGTGGTCAAAATGCACTTGAGCAGTAATCATAAACTTTTGCTTGTGACTATGTGAGCCGTGTGTAAGTGGCTATTCCTGTCAGGTGATCGCACATTGTTTGTGTGCTGTTTCTGGTGCTAAGCGTACCCGGTGCAATACCTTCCAAAGACTGCTTTGTAGACTGCCTTTCTCTTGCAGGCTTGTGCCCGGTCACACGCCTGCCCCGAGCTGTGGTGGCAGTCTCTCCCCTGTATCCCAAGCGCTCCTTCCTCATCGCCTCGCCTTCCCCTTAGTCTGTACAATCTCTTCAATCCTCCCCTCTAGCTTTTAGTTTATTACTATGGTACTTGGTAAATAACACAGTAGGTAACAGACATTTACATAACCAGTACACATTTCCCCAGTAATTTGCAGCCATGAAGCTTAACGTCCATTGTGCAACACCAGCACCTCATCATGTGTGCCCCAACCAACGTTAATAGCGCCATAAGCAGGAACAGCCAAAGGGGAGCTCGGGCCCGTCCCCATCAAAATTACACAGTTACTACGAGACATGTGGTTGGGGGGTCACCTCCTGCATTGGACAAGATGCTTGTCTAGGGAATCCCCATCACTGCTCTTCCTGGCTGGCTACTGGGGAGCAGTTCCCCCTTCTCTTTCTCCCTCCTATTCTTTCCTAAGAAAACTGAAGTCGATGTATGCCATCAGCTTCAGATTCCATCAGCGAAGCTTTGTAAGACTGTCTTGACTTTGTACAAAAGCATGAATTGGTTTAAACTGATGTTAGAAAAGCAGTATTGCACAGAATGAAACACGTGATTTCCAGAAAAATAAAACTTTGCCCTAAACCAGGCTATAATATTGCTATAATATCTTAAAGTAATATCTCCCAGTTTAAAAAAAAAATAATCTGAATAAAACTTTAATATGAGGGAAATGACTCTTATTAAGATATAAGCTGTTACACAACATAAAGAAGAAAAAGCTAGTGATGTATAGCTTGTTATCTAATATGGTCTTTAAACATGCAAGCAAATACATTGGTCCAGGTGCTAATAATGACGCTGGCAAGAGTTATAGGATAGCTAATTAAATACGACCAACAGGGAAGACAGAAGAGAAGCAGTCAACTGATAATTAAGAACTTTAAATAGCATCCATTCATTCTGATTAAAACACCCCAAAAAAATTGTGCCCTTTTTTTTTTTTTTTTTTTTTGGTAGGAAAGCCTTTAATTTAGTCAAATTGCTTTTTCAATTGGAAGCTTAAGGAGATATGGATTTGAGGTCCAAGTAAAAGCTGTTCTTCAGTAACCTGTTAAGTTTCCAGTTACTGCTTAAACTGTACATTTATCTTTCAACAATACACATAAAAAGTGATTTTGTATACTGTAATACTGTACCTTAGTCAAAACAGTAGATCAAAATCAGGTTTCCAAAAAATATTCAGGATAGAACCAAAATCATTTAGCTTGCTTAAATCACAGAAACAGATTAAATTCCATATACTGTATGGATATATTATATCCAAATGGTTTATTTTCTTATCTTCTCAATTATAAATACTTAGAGGCATGGTAATCTAACTAGGAAGCTCAGGACCACAAAACTGCATTGTATCTTGTATTGTGTATTTTACTACCCTCTCTCTTCTCTACAATTACTTTTCTTTTATGCCAACTGTACTCAGTGGACTGAAAATCATTTAAGTAGGTCAATTAAGATTTAAGGATCAGTGATATCAGAATAACTGCTGGTTATTCCCTCAGGCTGTTCTTAAAAGCTCTACCAAATTTTTCTCAATTGATTTGGAGCTACCAATCTTCTTTGGTTATACTTAGCTTAGGAAAACCATTTTTCATGCCAGATTTAGCACTTGGATAATCCCAGAAATATCATCAAAAAGTTACATTATAGGAAATACCAGGAAATATGACAAAAACTATTACAAAATATGGAACTGGCTTTCCCTTTTTGGGAACACTAAAAGACATTCTGCATTTATTTTCTCAAAGATTCCTTGTTTCTGTTAGGTACAGTCCTCACTACCTTCTGTTTAACATGTCTAAATACCTGATGTTACATTCCCAATCTCTTTTAGACTCTCAAAACAGACATGTAAATCTACTATTGCACTCCGGTAAAATGTCTTTTTACTGGACCTAGTCAGACAAAAGTAGCATAATCTTCCTAAAAGAACTCAAAGAGGTTATTAAAAAATGCACACTTTTGAATTAAATTCATTTCTTTTGTGAGCTGTATAGTTACTTCCTCAAACCAATAATTTCTAAACATAGTATATAAGGAAAAGAAGGATATTTTGGCTACTACAATAATAATAAAAAAAAACCTGCATTTTTTTTTTTCATAGAAAAATAAATTAGACATTGCAGAAAAGCCTGTTTTCTAAACTTGACAGATTTGATAAGAACACCAAATCAGACTCCAGCTGACAGAAGACCAATAAACGCTGCATGATGGCTGTTAAAGAACTGATATGTACGCTGAAACTCATGGAAGTCCTAACAACTTGTCAATTACTTGGCTTTTTTAAGCTGACCCTTGGAATCTAAGAAGACAGAAAATACAAAACATGATCAGATAATTAGTCTAATTTAAAATTAACATGGAGAACTTGAATATAGCTTTCTGTCTCTAGGATGCTATCCATCAATACAGATGCCTTTGTAACAGGTTAATAATTTGCCTTTCAAACAACCTTTAATTATGTAACTTTAATGTCTGCTAATTTGCTGCACTTTTGAGAGATGAACATGCATGTTCCTCATTTACCATGTAACAAAACAGAGAATATAGTTTTCTTGTTGGAATGAACTTTCAGTTATACATTTAGGAAGAGCAGGAAGCTTTTTTTTTTTTTTTTTTTTTTAATAATCTGGCATTAGCAACCTAGTCACAAGAGAAAACACACTATACTATATCTTCTTTTATATCTGTAGTGTGCAAACCATTTTGTCACATTTCAAATCATATCATCAGCCTTCTTTACATTACAAGCAGATATTACTAAGCAAATCCTACCTATTTTGATTAACTGAAATACTTACGCTTCTGTATTTGACAATATATTCCAAAATGGGGGCACCTCCATCATCTTGTTTAGTTATGCTAAGTTTAAAACTCTTGCCACTTCCTGGTTGTCCATGAATTGAAGGGGGGCTTGGCTCCCCTAAACAGGGGAAAAACAGTAGATTAATAATAATAATAATTCAGCAATAAGATAAGTCTTAAATTACAGCTGGGAGCTTGTCCAGATTATGAATCAAAATCTTTAAAATCAACATGATCCTTCTAAGCACTGCACAACATTCTTAGTAAGTGTGTTAACATTTTGCTATGTATGTCCTAATGCAGATTAATTATCTCACACAAGGAAACAAAATTATGTCAAGTATGAAAGAAGTATTTGTTTCTCTGAGACTTTCTGACTTTTGACACTTTCAAATGTAATTTACTTCAGAAATGTTTAAGCCACCAATTCAGCAAGGCTGGTGAGCTGTTAGTCACACTGAAGTTTAATGGTAACACTATCTTACAGGAAAGCAGCCTTAACATAAAGCATGAGCTTTGGTCCCACATGCAACACCTAAATTGTAGTACAGATATTAGGTAAATCAACTCTTCGATAAATTTGCCAAGGCAAAATTAGATACTTTTAGAGTGGTCCATATTAAGAACAAATATAAATAATAAGATTTCCAAAAGCAAAATAATTTTCTCTTTAATGACAGGATAAAAATAATCTTAAATGTACAATTGAAGGATTAATAGACAGCTCAAGCCACTTTGCTAATGGAAATTCACAGACTAATTATAATTTCTATATGCAATGCCTATTAAAAAGTTTTAAATCAGATCCTAAATTAATGTATGTTGTCATACTGGAGCGTCTTATCTTCAAAATATCTGTAAATTTGCATTCACACAGAGATATACAGTTCCTTTAGAAATATTTCTATCCTTTATCATAGTAAAGATAAATTGACTTAGCATTTGCTTAGCTTTCTGTCAGATAATATATATATAATTCCTACCACTTCTATCACTTTTTTATCAGGTATGATATTTCCATATGAATAATATCAAATTATTTTATCTGTCATTCAGTGTATTTAGAATATGCATATGCTTTAATCAAAAAGAAATTTGAAAGCTGCCATGTTACCAGATTTGGACAAAAGAAACCATCTGGTAGTTCCTTTATTTTTCTTTTCCCTTTGTGGTTAATTTCTTTATTATTGTTTCTACTTAAAAGTAATTGAGAAAAATATTTTTCATTAGCTCTTAATATTTAAATTTTAATATCTTGCCTATATCTTGCTACTACAAATATAGAACTGTAGCATTTATCATTTGCATGTAATCATAATTAGAACAATTTATTCTCATAATTTTTCCATAGCTTGAGATTTCTGTTTGAGGCTTAATAATTGCAAAACGTGTGGCAGCATAGCTTGCTGAAGAAACGTCTCCAGAAAGGGCCAATTCATTTCTCACAGATGTCTATGATACCCTGGGTGTAAATGAGAGAAAAAGTCCTTAATCTAATATTTTTCACAGTTTGTGCTCTTGAATACTAAACAAAGATTTGCCTAAATCTCAAAAATCAAGATAATGTGAGAAATTATCCAATTTACATTCATTCATACTACTTGGTGGAGGGAATAAGAGGAACAAAACATGATTTCTGAGAAAGATGTAAAAACTGATGTTATACACTGGGAAGTATGTATAAACATAAAACATATTATTAACAGTGAATCATACTTGAAATTATTAGCTGATCTGGAGAGAATAGATTCTAATAATCATTTACATTTACATTTTCATTTAATAGCACAGGTATTACTCACGGACAGGTAAGGTCTGAAAGATCTCAATTTTGCTATACTCTCCTTGTCCTTTTCCATTTACAGCAGCTACTTTGATTTCATATGTTGTATTTGGTTCCAAATTGCTGAGAACAACCATTGCTAAAGGAAAGGGAAGAAAAAATATGGGAACAAAATTTGATGAAGCAATAAATTAAAAAAAATGTCAACAACTTTCATAATTTCTTTGCTTCACTTGCAGCATAAGAGTCCTATTTCCTTATTTTCTATTTCCAACAATTAAGGACCTCGATGGGGATTTGTATTTTATGTTCAGATAGGGAGTACAGGAGACATGAATCTGGCAAAAAAAAATTATGGAAGTTTCCTTTCTCCTAGCTGTCAATAGACATCTGATGCACATTCAAGCCACCTTCACACAGTTCATAGCTTGCCATTTCTCCCTCACGGCAAGCAGCATCAACTGCCCTTGATCTACACTCCTGGGTGCATCTACGTGCACATTAGTGGTGAATTGCTGGCGCCATGCTCTGCCAGTTCAAAAAAGTATTCAAGGTCTAAAATGACCAGTGGCTATGAAGATCAAAGGAAGAGTACTGAGTTATCTACTAAGGAACTGAAAGTGAATTAGGCGTGGTTGTACTTAAGAGGAGGTGTATGGAAATGTATATTAAGTTATAACCAAAAAAAAAAGTGATTTGGGAAGCAAATGGGTTTGAATTTAGGACATCCTGTCAGAAATCAAGCCTGAATCCCTGGCAGCAATCTTTCACACAGCCTGAACCTATCTCAAGGATTCTACCTGGAGATGCGATCAGAAGCAGAGAACAGGGGGAAAACTTCCCGAAAAGCATATTGTACAGCACTAAGAATATTGTTGCTGCAATGTACAGTAACAAATCTAGAAACAAAGTCCAGGAAAAGGATGCTGGATTCCAGGATCCTTTATGGGAATGCAGTATTATATATTATCATAGTAATGTATATTACTAATATCAGTGTTGAATATGCACTTGGAAACTTTAATCCACACAGAGTTTTTGGACCATTACCCCGCTTTTACAAGAAATCTTCCTTTTATTGTCTCTACAGCAATTGCCTGCTTGCTGTTTGCCAGCTCTGTGATAAGCTCTCCAGATGTCAGATTCATACCTGGGAATGGACATAAATTGGACGGAGTTTACTTGAAGCACATCAGTATTTGTCTTGTTGAGAGAAGCAGGGGCTGTATTACCTTACAAGAGGATACAGAATTGTAATGTCTTGAGAAAGCCAGTAGTCTCTTTCTCAGTCTCTAGGGAGCCCAGTTTTTTTATTATAGAGAAGTATTTTAATAGTTGCTTTAGGCTTGCTTTTCAAGTTCTCTATTTGATGAAAGTATAATTATTTCTGTCAGTAGTCTTTGTTATGCTTCTGAATCTCGATTTATTAGAATTTCTTTTTCTTTAGTTTCTGCAGCAGACAGACAGAGGTCCCATTATATGTGGAGCTAAAGAGATTTAATGAATTTTGGAAAAACAGTAACTTTTACATTTCACACTCTATTATGAGCACTTTGCTTGAATTTGCCATTGAAACGTAACTGCTTTCTTGTAAACAAAACAGTATAATTGTATGTCTTCCAGCCTATTTTAGCTTTATCATTTTCATGAGACTGAAAAATATCAAACTATAAAGTGTAACCATGTCATGAAAAAATGAAGTACCATCATGAGAATAAGAATAGAATTTGAAGAAGGATTACAATATATAACATTCAGTTATAGTAAGATGAAATTTAAAATCTAAGCCAAGCAGTAGCAGTGTTTGACTTGCCTTTCAGCCATGATTACTTTCCAAGGCTGAATAATTTCACTGACAATGAACCTTAGGGCATACTAAAAATTTGTGTTACTGTAAATGTTTTTAAAATTTAAACAACATAAACGTGTGACTATAAGTCTACACTTAATAAAACACGAATGTGTTAACTACATAAAACCTAAGGATCCGATTCTATAAACACTTGAGTGACTCCCGGGGCCTATCTAAATGAATAAAATTACTTATATATGCAGTATTTAAAGAATCACTGTCTACTTTAGAATCCCCTGCACAGCACTATGTGTCTAGATGCAGTGACGCGTACAGATACATTTACGGAATTAACCCAACTAAATCTGATGTCCTCAAAAAATGGAACCACTTGGTATCAGTGATGGTATGATGTGGATGTATTTTATACATCGGAAAAAAATTATAACTATGTCCTCCTAAAAAACAAAGAAAATAACCATTATTGATCAGAATACTTTAAATACTCCAGCTGTAAATGAATAATTAGAATAATTAAGTAAGATTAAGGAACTATCCCACAGCATGTAACAGAAGGGTAGGGCTTAAAAGTAATCTAACAGTGAAAGCTTTCACTGCTTGTGAAGTGTTTTACATTTTTGAAATATGCTGAGAATGGAAGAAAATACTTAATATTTTTTTTTTTTTTTTTAAGATAGATATTTATCATTTAAGTATAAAATCAGCTTATTCATCTTTCCATATATGAACAAAACTCTTCTTACAGGAGTCCATAGCTCACAGTTCTGGCCACAATGGTATTTTGATTACAGTTTACAATGATCACTGAAGTAACTGGCTGTAAAATTTCAAATAATATTCTGAAAGAAACATAGTAGTTTCACTTTCAGTATATGAATGTAAAAAAAATGGTCCACTGCATACTGTATGTGTGAATTATGCCATTGGCATATTCATTGCTATATATCAAGTCCCAAATATATCAAAAGTATTTTTCTTTCAGAATATGATTTAAAATTTTTCAGTCCTTTTTTACCTGTCCTATCTATCTGCTTCTGTTTTTATACTGTCTTCCTAACCATAGGATCCGCGTGCTTTATCTGAAGCATTCAGTTTTGTAGACTAATCGATTTTGCTGGGATTATTCTCATAGTTACATTGAGGAGTAGAATTTGAAGAACTACTCCAAAGAGAAAAAGCCAGAAGATTCTGTTCTGAACTCTGCAGGTATTGCTGGGCTCAATTAACATGGCACACAACATCTCAGACCTTAGTGTTTTCCATTATAAGAAGATAGACAGGGAGGCTGCAAGTCAAATGGTATCCTTGAGGAGATCATCACAAGACATTACCAGTTATTTTGGTTTTGTTTTAATATACTCTATAGAGATATTAAACAAAATTATAGATACTTTTTTTGACAGGGTGTGCAAGAAACTCTTTTGAAATTTTGTAGACCAGAATTTATATAGAAACATAACAACCAAAAAGAATTAAAACTTACCAAATAGAAAAATTCAGTTCAACCTATTCTGTGGCAAGAATCCTAAACTTTAAGCAACATTAAAAATAAAGTCTTCATTTTTTATTATATAGATTCTCTCATTTGCAAGCAAATCTAAAACATTAAAGGATGAATACAGGACAGAAAAAAAATCCCACAAACAATTCATATTCTAAAGATTGACAAGAATTCAGAACTCCATAGTATTTAAAATACAGAGTATAAGCATTTCTTCAGCTACTTTATTACTGTAGAATTTTAACTGCTATGAAGATGAAACATAGGAAAACAACATATGAGACAAGATTTGCTGTGAAATAAATTGTACCATAAACCCGAGTCAGTAAAAACAAAACAAAAATCTCCAGCTGCTTTTCTGATCCAGGGGCCGGTTGTTTATATTACCTTATCAGAGTAGAATGAGAGGGGAAATGTCTGGCATATTAAATTGTCTTTTCTCCAAAGAAAATCTACCTCAGAAATCTTTTAAACACTGTGATATATTACATAACCCATCACCAAAGCAAGGAAGGTTAGGGGAACTAATAGTACAGTTACACTACATTAATCCCAAAGTAGATCTTATATGAGGTTAATTAACAGAAATACCGCATCAATACATCGTTCTCATTGGAGAGCTACCTGTTGCATAGAACAATGTTCTTCCAGGTGCAAATTCAATACCATGAGGATGTCAGATCCAACTAAAGATACAAATTTATTTTGAAACAAAGTAGCTGAGATATATCATTGCTGAAATATCATAATCACTCAAATACATTTCAGATAGTGGCAGCAGTGCCAAATTTCTGTCAAAGAAGCATTACACATTTTAGGAATTTTTTTTTTCCTATTTCTTTCCCTCGAGTCTGAATCTCTATTACTATGGAGACTGAATGCAGTTTGAATACAGTACAGGTTAATAAGTGGAGTGTTTTGATTTAGCAGCATTTTGCTGCACCTTTTACTCATTATTTTACTGTTCTCAAGGATTATGATATACCTGAATCTCTTTCAGAGGAGAAAATGAATAGCATTTTTATGAACCTTAAACAGGTTTCTTTTTGTGATGACGACTCATGTTCTTTTAGGGACAGAAGAAAAAGACACAGGAAGAGAGCAGTGAGGAACCTCTGGTAGTAAGACATAAAAAGAGAAGGGTGAGGAACCTATGGTAGTATTGCATTAAGCTTCTGTACAGACGTCTCAAGCTTTCGTAGATGTCACACAACCCAAGGAACTTCTCCCAAAACCTCTGTTTGCCTGGGATAAGTAACATGATTCTATTTAATCTATGGATAGGAGGAAGGTACAATAGGAGGAAGACCATAAACCCTCTTTTTCTAGCTGAGCCTCACAGTTAGCTCAAAGAAGTGATGACAAAATGAAGTTAGAGATTCTCATGGGGGGAAATACAGGAAAAAATAAAAGAGGATTTTGCTACACAATAGGCAAAATGTTTATTCATATGCAGATACAGTCACACTCAGTTCCATCTGTCTGCCTTGCCCAAATAACAATTAATTTAATAAATACAGATTCAAACATCTGCTATAATGTCAGAATTCAACTAACACAAATAAATGAACTTTAATAATGAAATTATTTCAAGTTGCATATTATATGAAAAAACATAATGGTAGTGAATCCTACTGCCAGTGAAATCACTGGTATAACTACCATTAATATATCTGGAGACAGGATCAAGCCTTAAGTCATTCCTAAAGAGTTATACTCAGAAACAAATGTAACCGGTTTAAAAATCAGAGACAATGGCTCTGTCAAGAATTTCCATCATTCTTTGCACTCTAATTATTGCATTATCTTGGATTAAAAGTTTTACTGGGTTAATTAACTGTGAACATAAACAATTACCTGTGAATAAATATATACAGTGTGGTAGATCAGGTATAATTAATACAATATAATGTCCCTAACATGAACAATTTCCTTATGAAATATTTTTCAGTGGTGGATATAAAAAAACGCACTTGGCAAAAATTGCTGTAATATTTTGTGCACAGGCCCAAAACAATTGCCCTGCTAAGCTCTTTTTCTTCATATATTTAATTTTTATTTCTATTACGTTGGATTCTGAGATGTCAGTATACAAATTGAGACAGAAATAGCATCAGCATCCTACAGTCATTCGGGGGATTATCTTTGATACTTATATTTATTGAAATAAAAGTAGTAGTAAAAGATTAAGAAATCTTTGGGACAATTATAGTAATAAAACGTACAGTGCTATAAATTAATGAAAATAAAGCAAACAAGACTGCAATCCAAAGCCCTAAAAAAGAGTACATTTGTGGGTTGACAACATAGTTTATAATATATTGCATCAGCATGAATTCAGAAGATGGGTTTTGCAATTTAACATGCATAGCATAGCCTACAGTTTAAAAAAAAAAAAAAAAAAAATCTAGGAGAAACATTCCTGGAGCAAAAATCATTTACTGAGATGGATCATTGTATCAGTAAACTGTTCCCATAACTTTATTCAGAACAGAAACATACTTGCATGAACTGTGTATCAAATCATTCACTTACACAAACTAATGTTAAGAAAACTGAAAAATTATTAATGGTATGTAAAATTTTTAGGCTATAGGCTTACAAAAGATATTTGTACTCCAATGATAAAAGAGTCCATATTACCATGAGATCTTTAATTTTGTGTGTTATATCTATCTGGTAATAATACAGAATATATTACGAACAAATTCTGCCACTTCTAATGATTAGCCACTTATCTTTCCAACAATCCTGTGCAAATAGGATATAACTTTGATAGATTTTGGTTCTTATCACCAATAAAACAGAACATGTTTTTCAAATACACATTCTAACTTAAAATTAAACAAAACCATGCTAATTTTACTTATAGCTCTCTAAAATCCATTGTATTTCTCCATTACTTTCAGTGTATGGAAAACCCTTTTGGATTACTATCAAATATTTTCTTGTAAATTGGATGTCATTCCTTCAGGTATGTGTAGTTCAGTTGTTTGTTAACTAAAGTTTTCTTAGTTCCTATTTTCTCTAGTTCACTAAAGTTGCAGATGACTTAGATAATAGTATGTCACAGCCCAACCCAAAGCACAGGAATGCATGCAGCCAATTCTCCTGGCTTACAGTACTCCAGTACAGTGTGAATCCAAAGAGAATTTTCTCCTTCCTTGCTAGCACTTGAAATTTCATCTCCTGTACAGTAAATCTGTTTCTGTTATTTAGTTATTAAGTCTGCCTGCCATAATCAAGCTCTATTCTTCCTGTTCTTGTATTTGATCTTTCTTTTCTTGGAAAAGGTTTGAAGATATTTCCACATCCTTAATATGTGCAAAGTGGGGTAGGTCAGGAGAAGATATTCTTATTAAAAATTGTATTATTTTTACTGTTATTTTTCTTGTACACTTTTAGCAAAAGCAAACTTCCTATAGTTAAAAATTGCCAAAATTTCTAGAACTTGTGAGGTATCACTATTAACTCCAACTTGCTATTTCTCTTTTCCATACAGAAACCTTCCAACAGTATAAAATGGTAATTTTTACATAAATAATGAGAGTATATGAGGGTGTAACAGATATACAATCCATAAAATAATACTTTTCTTGATTTTGCATATCAGTATTAAAACTGATGTAGGCAAATTTTCCTTTCTCTTTAATTTTGTTATTTTCTTATATAACCAAATACTTCATTCCACAAGTCAGCTCCCTTTCTTCAGGTTTGACAAACCGCTTTTATTCATTTGTTTCTGTATTGTTCTTTTATAAATATCTATAATGTTGCTATTTTGATTACATTCTATCTAAGTATAATGTACACAAACATACTAGATATTGGTTTAGTTTTTAGTAAGAAGTATCTTATTCACAAAATTTTATTTTTGCATCAGAACAAAGCCAATGCATTTTTTTATCGTCCTAACAAGATGTGCTTCTTTCCCTTAACTGTAGTAACACACATTAAAATACACAGATACTCAAAACTTTACTGAGTATTGGGATAATATAATATTTTTTTGGTGAAAAAAAACCCCAACAACAATAACAAAATACCTCTCTTTCCTATCTCTTTCTCTAATTTTTTAGTTTTAAAATTTCCTATACTACATTTATTTATAAGCCAACTGCTTAGTACGAAATCTTTAAAAATGCAGTTAACTTCCATAAAAGGTACTTGCAAATCTTAAAAGGAAGAAAAATGGATGGGAAGGAATAGGAAAGGGAGGAGAGAGAAGGGAACGGAAGGGGGAAAGGAGAGGAGAAAGAAAGAATGGACAATTAGAAACTTACTAGGTACAACCACATCTAAAGTCTGGGAGAGAGAATGCTTGAAACAGCTGATATTCCCTATATGAAGATCTTGTTAAGCAAAACAAAGGCATACTTAATAAACCAATTCTTTAGACAATTCAATTGGTGAAAATGGAAATACATATTGAGTTTTAAAGCACACGATTTAAATTAATTTGAAAAACAAATGCTCTTTGAATAACCTAACCTTTAAAATGTCAGGTCTCCTCCAAGTACCCATTAGCCCTTCATGCTATTTACTAAATAAAAAATTATTTTAGAACGAGCTTTTAAGAAATATTTTTTTTTTTTAAAGTTATTTTGTGCATCGGATTGTGGGTGTTCAAGTGTTGAAATTTATTTGATGATAAATTAAACAACTTTCATTAGTGGTTAATCTTTTGTTACCCTAAAATTTAGATGCATTAACTTAAGTCAATCAAAATTATGAAATGAGTCTCCTGTAGGCTGGTGAACTTTGGCTTAGACCTTAGAAGAACTCTTGTAGTTTAAAACACGCAAGTCCAAATCCCACTTTTCTAATTCAACTGAAGAAAAAATAGGTGCAGAAGCAGAGACTACAGTTTCTCATCTGGCTAACCCTGTTCATTGATGTTCCCCCACATAGGCACCAAAAAGATGCCCAACAGACATTTCAATTAGAACAAACCTAACTAGTAGGTCTTCAGGTCAAGAGTGAAAGGGTCTTTCTGGCCAGGCTGAAAGGCTCAGGTAAGCACTGATGCATGCAGGAGGCCAACACATGCAGGCAAAGCTGCATAGCTCTCTGCCACCAGCATGGCAGACTGCCTGCTTCAGCTCTATTTGGATCTAGCAGATTGAGGGAGGTTTATTGCCCCATGCTGGTTAGTGCTGGTAGAGCCAAGCCTGGGACTGTGTGTCCAGGAACAAAAAGAAAACAGATAGGGTCCAAGCAGAGGAGCCTATGAACAATACACAGAGGCCAAGGCTTATTTAGTCTGCTGAAGAGAATGCCAACGGGTGATGGAACAGTCACCT
Source organism: Podiceps cristatus (assembly GCA_000699545.1). Lineage (NCBI taxonomy): Eukaryota > Metazoa > Chordata > Aves > Podicipediformes > Podicipedidae > Podiceps > Podiceps cristatus. The sequence continues at coordinate 6,823 of JMFS01099972.1, read as the reverse complement.
ACCAGTGAGACAGAAACAACAGCATGAAACTCGTCTCAGAAGTGGCAATAACAGGCTCAATAGTCACAAGCTGCAGCTTGGCACGTTCAGACCAGATATTAGAAATCCATATATACTGTGAGAGCCATGGAGCACTAAAACAGGTCACACCAAGATAAGAGGGTGAGGAATCTCCATCCTTGGGGTTTAAGACTGAGTCAGACAAAGCTATGCCTGACCTGATCTAGGATTGGCACCAGTCCTGCTTCAAACTCCTGATGTTCCTTACAAGCAATCTTTCTATGATTCTATAAATTAAAGGGGAATGCTACCTTGGTTCTTGGAACCCCATTTTCTCTGCTATAAAACTATCGTGCAGTTCTTAATGCAAGTATTTTAAAATCTACAGCTTGAAGAAACAGCCAGCCACTTGAAAAGGGCTACACTTAAAATATTTTTTATGAAACAATAAAACAATACAGTAAAATCATTGGGGATTTGGACTGCTACCAGATATTCCCCCAATCATGCAAAAAGAAGGTATTGTTCAAAATGCTTTCTAACATATGACTGATGTTCTCAGTATAGCAGCAGAGGGTTCATTGTTAAATATTTATGTGACTATAATTACTGCAATTTCAATACTACAAATTACACTGCTAAATATAAAATCTGAAGTTAAAGCTGTCCATAAATCAAATTTATTTTCCGTAGGCATTAATTACAAAATTCTCCTGTAACAAAAATTTCTAGGCCACTGAATACACCTGAACTTCCACTGGTAACATGAACACATAAAGACAATAGAATTAAGTCTTCTAAGTAAGTAATACTTTACTGAGCGAATATACTACACTACATTACATAGTAAAGGAATAATTCTCATTGTAGAAAGGCAATTAAGGCCTTTATTAAGATCATTTATGCTGTTTCATTTATCCCTTTTTAAATTTTTTTTTTTTTTTTTTTTTTTTGATTGAGCACCCATCAAGGAAAAAAACAATGCTTTACTGGGAGATGGACCAGAAAATAAAACAGGGTTTTCTAACGGGGAACAGAGATTTCATTTACTAGGAGACAACAAAGAACATGCTGTTAGTTAGATTTTAGCTAATACCTCTATGTATTCCCTGTCTTATATCAAGGTCTTACAGAAATACAAGTAAGAGATGGCTTTTCTTAACCAGATGGACCCAAAATACCTAAGAAAATTAATTAGTTTACTCATTACTTGAAATATATCAGTACTCTAACAAAGTTCCAAGAGCGGTGTCAAGAATTCAGGAATCTATGCCAAAGGACTACCTGCAGAGCACAAAGGAATGAAAATTTCTAATACTGTGCTCAGAGAAGTAGAGATTTTTTAACAGGCAAATTAATATATGTTAGCAAGCCTTGCATCTCAGTTGAGACTGCTATTTAAACTTCTAAGACTTTTCAATATTATTAAAAATCTGCATATTAATAATAACAAATGGAACAACATATATAAAATCTACATGTCTTTTCTCAGTTTTACCTATGTACAGTGAATTATGTACTGTGATATACCACTGAATTAATTATTTGAAATTGAATGCATAATTTTCTCTTTTCTAAACTATTTAACTCAATTTTATGTTCCAAAGAAACCATTTAGTCTGAATGCCAACAAAAGTAGTCTCCTATGTGCTTCTCTTGTATGACATTGTCCTGGTTTAGGCTGGGACAGAGCTAGTTTTGTCTTCGGCAGCTCCTGTGTTTTGGATTTAGTATGTGAAAGATGGTGACAGCGTGCTGCTGTTGTTGGTTGCTGCTGAACGACCAAGGACATTTTGCAGTTCCCAATGTTTTGCTGATGTGCAGGTGCAAACACCTGGGAGGGCACAGCCAGAATAGTTGATCCAAACTGGCCAAAGAGAGTGTTCCATGCCATAAACGTCGTGCCCGGTATAAGTGAGGGTCACCTGGTGGACCAGTCTCCTCATTGTTCCCTTCTTTTTCGTTAATTTTTCATGCGTTCGGGCTTGTTTGTTCGTTTGTTCAGCCTGTTCATTCCCTCGCTCTCTCTGGAACTTGCTGTTCTGGGATGGCTGCAGGGAAATACCCCACTCCCTGGCTGCTGCTCGGGATAGGCTGTATCAGTCATCGTGTGGGGAGAAATTTTGCATATTTTGTTTTATATATATTATTATTATTATCTTTCATTATTATTATTATCATTAACATATTTTTATATTTATCTTTGCTGTCCTGGTGAACTATTTTTATCTCAACCCATGAGTTCTCTCTCTCTCCGAGTCTCCTCCACACCCCACTGGGAAGGGGGAAGTGAGCAAGTGGATGTGTGGTATTCAGTTACCAGCTGGGGTTAAACCACGGCAGGTGTTATCGCTGACCAGATTTTTTAAACTGGAACCTATCATTAATACTACTTGTCCCATCATCAAGCTATGTTGCTGCAGTCTCAGGAGCTACCTAGGAAGCAAGTTATGACACAGGACTTCTGCCTTTTGTTCCTCTAACCCACGTGATTTTCAACTCTGCAGCATGAAAAGTGTGAGAAAAAGACATTACTTGCTCTGTTACTGAACGCAGGAAGGAGCTGGCAAAAACCTAACCATCACCATTTGAGGTAAGAATAAACCAGCTCCTGGTGACTTCTATCATCAGAGGCCATCCTCACAGTGACAAGCAAGGGGACTAAAATGGGATCTCAAATGTGCCTTTTATGACATTCACTACTGTGAAAAAGCAAGGAGCTCAAGGCTGATGTGAATGATGGTTTGAACAACAGTTCTTTTGCTTCTTACATGCAAAGATAATTTTCATTCATAACTTTTTCTTCCTCATCCCCATCCTACTCCTGCATACTGTATTTTACTTCTTGCCAATGGATAAAGAAAAGAGTTCAGAGAAAAGAAGTGATAAAAAGGCGATTCATTTAATGATACCATGAAATGTAATACGGGATAGGGCTATGCTATCTCTCTGTTGCTCATTGTTGTATGTGGTAGAAGGAAAACTCCATTCATAACTACTCTGTCATTCAATGACCTTGAAAATACTTGAAGAATACTCTACCCTCCAGGAACACTTTTCTGTTTTGTGTTCCAAAATGTAACCTAAGTTTATATATGCATAAGTAGTCCATAAATGTACTTTACCTTTTTGTAAGCCGATTTACAATGTAAAATAAATGCAGATGAATACAATACAGATTTGAAAGGCAAAATTTGCAGCTGCAACATGCATCTCATTTATCAGTTATTCATATCCAATATTGCATTGCACCACTCTTTACTTAACAAAATTTACCCTTACAAGACAGATCAGTAAGACCTTTACATCAGATCAGAGTGTTTGCTGCAAAATTACTTGAGTGTGCCATCATAAAAGCCCTGAAAAGGTCTAAATGGGGAATAGCCAAGAGTTATCACAAAAGAGAAAGACTAGGTGAAACATATTTGGAATAACTGATTCTCCATTTAATTTCTTATTAAAATATTTATTACATTCTTCTTGCAGTCAAAGTATCATGCTTTTGTTCTTACAGATTTTCAAGTCTTTATCTTTAAAAAAAACCTCACTTGAACATAAATCACGTTTTGCAATGAGCTTTGACTGTCTGACTAAATCCAATTGCAAACACAGAATTATAAGCTATTGAAGAGAAGAGTAACCTCAGATATTGGCAGTGGTTATAGCTGCATAACACTCAGTTGCTTTTAGTTATGAACTCATGCTGTGAAGTAAATTGTCTGGGTTTGCTTCTCTTCTCATGACATTTTATTCACCTTTGAATGTGAAAAGTACATTTCATTCTCCTGATGATTCCGGTCTGCATAAAAACCTGAAATATTTAAACCTAGCTTTCCCTTTACACTTCTCCTCACTTTCTAGTCTCTCTAATCCGTCCATGTAATTTAGTTTAAGACATTTATTTACAATCCAACCTTTCCATCCACATGAGACTTTTACAGCAAAGATTAAGCTGGATGGAGGCCAAGAATAGTATAGAGACAGAATTAGAGGGCTGAATAACTTTCTTACATGAAGGTATACACATAAATTAATTTGGATAAAAAGTGGTCTTTTTCCAACCATTTAATAGTAATATGTATCGGTTGTAAATTGCATCCCTTCTTTCACTTTTTTTCATTTTTTTGACTCTATGTCATGTTGCACATTGTACCACATCATTTTATCCCAAGAATTTAGATTTATTAAAATTAAGGACTTGTATTTATGTTATTTGTATTGCATCTTACATCTTTATAGCTTATTAACATATATAAATATATGCAACTCCTGCATTCTTATAATTTCAAAGCTGGTTTAATTTGAGAAAACTATCGTTGAATCAAGCTAAATATCCAATTGATTTCGAAAAATAAATCCCATGAGTTTAGGCTTTGCAATAGTATCATAAAGATATTAACTGATATCAGGAATGATCTACAATTTTTTTATTTACAATATTATCAATTATTATGAATTGACAACAGACAATGTGTTAAAGTAAACCACTAATTTAAGACAATTTATTTTAAGATTCTCCATATTGTGCATCGATTACTGTAGTATTAGTTGGGTATAAAGTGACAACACTTTATGGGTGGGAGTGTTGATCTACTTGAGAGTAGGAAGGCTCTGCAGAGGGATCTGGACAGGCTGGATCGATGGGCTGAGGCCAATTGTATGCAGTTCAACAAGGCCAAGTACCAGGTGCTGCACTTGGACCACAACAACCCCCAGCAACGCTACAGGCTTTGGGAGGTGTGGCTGGAAACCTGCCAGGCAGAAAAGGACCTGGGAGTGTTGGTGAACAGCGGCTGAACATGAGTCAGCAGTGTGCCCAGGTGGCCAAGCAGGCCAATGGCATCCTGACTTGTGTGAGAAACAGTGTGGCCAGCAGGAGTAGGAAAGTGATCATCCCCCTGTACTCAGCACTGGTGAGGCCGCACCTCAAGTGCTGTTTTTAGTTTTGGGCCCCTCACTGGAAGAAGGACACTGAGGTGATGGAACTTGTCCAGAGAAGGGCAATGAAGCTGGTGAAGGGTCTGGACAGTAAGTCCTATGAGGAGCAACTGAGGAAACTGGGGTTGTTTAGTCTGGAGAAGAGAAGGCTGAGGGGAGACCTTATTGCTCTCTACAACTACCTGAAAGGAGGTTGTAGTGAGGTGGGTGATGGTCTCTTCTCCCAAGTAACTAGTAATAGGACGAGAGGAAATGGCCTTAAATTGCAACAGGGGAGGTTTAGATGAGATATTAGGAAAAAATTCCTTTACTGAAAGAGTGGTCAAGCACTGGAATGGGCTGCCCAGGGAAGGAGCGGAATCACCATCCCTGGAGGTGTTAAAAACATGTGTAGATGTGGCACTTCGGGACATGGTCTAGTAGACATGGTGGTGTTGGATTGACGCTTGGACTTGATGATCTTAAAGGTCCCTTCCAATCTTAATGATTCTATGACAAACTTTTGGGGTTTGGTTTTTCAGGTTTTTTTCATCCATGTTTTCACTGTTCTTAAACTGCCTGCCTAACAGACTTCTAAATGCATAAACGGATTCTAAAGCTAAATTCACAATTGGGAAATGTTTTCTGAATGACTTATGGCATCATCTAACGTACAAAAATCTCTGAGGCTTCAGGTACTTCTACATTTTTGGATACATAATATCTAACATAATGTGATCACAATTCATGTCATAGGGAGCCAAATCTGACAGATATGCCAAGGAATTAAATGTGTCAAATACTTACTAAAAATGTGTTTGCCCATTGAACAGGCTAATGAATGTGTGTTTTCTTCTGCTTTAGCAGCTTGCATTAGACATTAATGAATTCTGCCTTGAAGATTTCCAACTATTAAGATAATTTTGAATGTTGCCTTAGCCAACCCAAATATTTGCAATTTATTCCTGTTTGATATACACGGATATACTCTCTTAATCATTAAAATCATTAGGAAAATTAGTGAATTATATGGGGTTCATATCTCTCAGGAACCCATTTGAAAGTCTTTCCAGTTTAATGGTGAAGCACTGTTACGCTGGGAAAGTGTTTTAGCAATCAATAGGCTGCATACTTTCATGCTTCCATACAAAAGAAGCAGGAAGTACAAAACTTACAACCTAAGATGTAGTACATGAGAATTCTAACTGATCTAGCTATTAGATTTTTCTTCCCATGACAATAACAAGATACAGTAATATCCAGATTTTAGCATAAGAAAGACTATCTTTTTGCACAGCACTGTTCCTGAAATCTTGGTGGAAAACTGTAAACTTCTAAAGTCTTCTGAAAGAATGTCTGTTCATGTTATGCCTACCTAAAAGTCTTGCCTAAAGACAGAAAATGAAGTTCAGTAGCTTTACTCAAAACCCTGAAGCGCACAGCCAAAAAAAATCACCTTTTCATTGCTTGGAACGTCATATATAATATAAAAAGTAAAAGAAAAAATGGAATGACCGTTTTTTAAAGTTACTGAATATTTTTTGATTAGAAGGATTATAATAAGATTTGCCTACATACATGCGTGCTTTCTCACTGGTATAGTCAATTCAAAAGTAAAAAGCATAACACAGAGATAACTTCAAGTTTTAATTACTTCATCAACACTGGCATGTATGTAACTTCCTCTAACCTTAATGACACATGCAGTAAAAGGAGCATCAGTATGAGGCATAATAGACAAAAGAGCAGTTTAAAAAGTTATATTGGGTAAAAGAACATCCTTTCTCTACTATAATGTGACTAAAAAAGAAAAAAAAAAGTTAAATGCATGTGAAAAAATAGTACAGGCGGGACCTTGTTTAAAGGTCCCTCATTTCCTGAGGGAATTGGCCGATGCAGTCGCCAA
>KL279955.1:0-41903 GCA_000699545.1 Podiceps cristatus | reverse complement strand
AAGTCATTCTTCTCTTTCATTTAGATGCCAAATTGCTGGCATCATTCATGCTCATATCTGTGTTTCACAGCGATGGAGGTACAAGCAGGGTCACCTCTTCAGCAAAAGAATGAGAGGAGATGGGGCTACCTGGGAAGTCAAAGCCCCTCCTATGGCTATTGTAGGGAAGAGGACATGGGTCTAGTCACTGCAGGGGAACAAGTCTTCTATATGTGCCTGTGCTAATGTTATTGTCTTCTGGCAAAGGATAGGAAAAAATGATATGTGACCCTAAGCTCCAATGGGGAGTTCAGGACTCTCAGCACAGTGCTGGTATATTGCATAGAGTACACACTTTCCCAAATTTCAGGTAGGTTCTCATTCAGGTTTATTTTTCTGCCCCAATGCAAAGGTCAATCTGAGCTACAGAGGTCCTGGAGTTCTCGCCTCCCTGTGTTTGAGATCTACTTGTCAATATTAGTTAGTCTAAGAAAAGGTACTGTCCAGAACAAGGGGGAACAAATAATAGAGTTTCAGCACTACCATCCAATAAGTTTCCAGATGCTCAAAAATAGTAGAAAAATCCTTACTTTGTATTGTGTTTTCTATTTTCAGGTGGAAAATCACATTAAATAATAATGTTCATGGAACGTGGAAAATTCCACGTGCAGTACATGTGTTGCGTTACTGCAGAAAAGGGAAACCCCAGATATTGTTTACAGAGACAGACAGCTTGTTTATTCAGCATTGGCTAGAGCTGGCCAGCCAGCCCTAAAATAAGACTGTATGTGAAATTCTTGTGGGAACCAAAATGATTTACTATCGGAAATATCCGTTCATTCAATAAATTCAGCTAAACCTTCCAAATACAGTCTGCAGTTTGATTAATGGAAGAAGCTAGAGAGCTATGCTTTAGCATGGATTCAGGATATTGCTGATCATTTATTTTTGATGGATGGGAGGGATGGGTTGCCTCATTCACAGGAGGAGGAGGCAAAGCATCCTCTTTGGTAGTTCCATAAAAGAACATCCCAGAACAAGTGAACAAGCAGGGTCATTTCTGGTGTGACACCAAGTACTCTGTGTGGGCTGTTGCTTTCAACAAGCACACTAACTTTTTACCTGGTGGAAAGTAGGAGGTAACATCTATTTGATTTTACAGCTGTGCCAGAATTCTGCCATCAAGTTATAGAAGCTGGCAACCAGGGTGCATGAACTCTTACAAACTGTGCTGGAGTCACCTAAGATTTCATCTCATGAAACATTTAGCTTTTACTTTATGACTGTCCCATAACACACTCCTAGGCAAGAATTTTTTTCTCTCACCTTGATTATTCAAATCTCTTCTTCCTGTTTCTTGTTTTATTGTCTTCTTCATTCTCCTCTCACCTATTAAAAACTGTAAATGTCCTTCAGTGTCCCTCTTCCCTTGGCCACATACCTTTAATTTGGTGTTTCAAGACCACACAAAAGGGAGGTTATTTCACCTTTTTTATTTATTTATTTACCATTTTTAAAGAAAAAAACCCCACAGGCTCAAGGTGTTAGAGCATTTTCAGATTAAATCATAAAGTAACCTTAATATGCTGCAGAGGTCAGGACCAGAGCAAGCAAGTCTTGAAATCCCCAATACCCTGGTCCAGCATTCATAATCTGGCTTTTATGAATAAAAATGTCTTGAAAAAGGAAATCAAGGTTGATAAGGACCCAAAATTCAGCTTGCTCAGCCCTTGCACTTAAGGACAATCCTGTTGGGAACACATAAAGCTGCTTTACATTTACTCCTCACAATTATCACCTTTGTTGAGGGAGACTGAAGAGATTATGAAAGTGTGAAATATTGCATATCCACAGCAAGATTTTTTTTTTTTTTTCTTTCTACCTGGCCTAGTCAAAATGCTTTTAGTGACTTTCTCCATTGTTGCCTCCCTGTTGGAAGCAACCAACTGAGGAACTTTCAGTGGAGTCCATTTACAAAGGGTACAGTCTTTTGCAGCACCCTTCATTAAAAACTGTTCTGCCATGTATTTGGCATGCAGAAGAGGGCATCTCAGCAGTTGTATGCACGTTGGCTCTCTGTGACAAGCCTTTTGGGCAACTATGCAGGCTACACACCAACCACCCACCTAAAATACATGTCTCAAGCCACACATTTATGTTCTCCATTTCTGACAGTTCAGAATCAGCGTCCTGGCATACCTGTCCATATACCACAACCAGATTCAAAAGGGGTGATGTCTCATATTTTGGGAGCTAGAGCCAATTTTTGGTCTGATTATGGGGTATTTACAGTAGCTAGGATTTTCATCAGCAGCCAGCCAAGTGCAGCACAGGTCCCTTGGGTGGCCGCCAAGATAGCATTAACTCAAAACCCTTGTCATTTCAATTTTTCCTACGTTTCTCTCTGCGTGCCTGTGTTTTAAATCTTGCTGAAGTCTCACCTTCCCCTTTCTAGGCTGTTGATGGACATCTGGCCTGATGCAAATCCCAACTACTGCCAAGGAGGAGTGGCTCAGGGAGGTACAGCCAGCTCCAGGGCACATGCAGCTTACTCTGTGCCCGGAGACAGCCAGTTTGGTCCATGCCCGGCTTGTTGCTTCTTGTTGCTGAGAGGGGGGACCTGGGGTGTGGTGGAGTGGAGGCTACTCTGGGAGGGAAAGGGGCACCCAGCCACTTCATGTCCCACTCCTGCTCATAAAAGCAAGCTGTCTTCCCAGCTCCACCTCAGCCTTCCCCATTGCCAAAACACCTCTTGAGGCAGAAAAACTCAGCTTTGCCTCCACCCCTGAAAAGCTTAAGTCAAGTTTTGCCCTGAGGCTACCAACGGGAGCAAGTCAGGCACCTACCGAAGCTGAATTGCAGGGCAAGGCATTATCTGACAGTCATTCTCTCAGCACTGATTTCAGCCAGCGAGATTAGCTCTGAGCAGTTCTGTTTGTACACAGCAAGTCGGTCAGTTGTAGCTGTGGAAGGAGGTTATCTGTGCCATGGCTTTCAAGGTCCAGCAACAGAATCAGCAGGTGCTGAGTCATTGATCACTGGTGACCAGATCACCCTTGATCAGCGGTGACCAGAGTGGTCTGATTCATACACAGGGTCCATCCAGGTTTAACTAATTACACATTTCTTATTATCTGCTGGCAGATGATAATGCATTCCTAACATATCTGTCTCTGAAAGATCATTGTAATAGTTACAGTGCCAAGCTCCAGTCAAGATGGAGAAAGGACAAAGCAGTTGGGGTTCAAATATTTATCTTGTGAAAATTACCTTTTCAGGTTTGGGTACACAAAACATTTCCACCTGGATGTCAAAATGCTGGATTTTTCTTCATAAGTGAAGATGTTTGATATTTAGGAAGGTTAAAGACATGAAGGACAGAGTAAACGACTCTATGCAATATGACACAAAGAACCTATGGCTGCAATTAGTTTACTGTAAGACAAATGGCAAGGATTTATACTGTGTCCTTTTTCTCCTTGACTGTGCTATCAAGTGGCAGGTGAGGTGTAAATACTTGGAGTCTGACTCTGTGTTCCCTACTCAGCTGAAAGTCCATCAGAGGCAGTAGGAAAACAGCACTAGCTAAGAATTTCAGATTGGTTTTCAAAAAGTTGAGCTTGCTGCTGCTAACTGATTACGCAGTATTAACTCTGCAGTTCTCCCTGTGGGAAAGATAAGCACTGAGGCCCCCATTTCACAAGCATGAAAGAACAGAGAGCAAGTTTCTGTGTGGCCTCTGTTGCCGTAGAAAACACACTTTTATACTGTGCTGGGTGTTGGTGCAAGTCAGGCCTCAAAATCCACACTAAGCTCCCCTCAAATTCGCCGCTGGAGGATCTATCTGGAAAGGAAGAACCCAGTAACACTACAAACCCTCATGCAAGTCCCATTCTGGGAAGAGTGGGCACTAGCAGGATCACACTGTCTTCAACAGCAGGGGTTAATGTAAAAGCATAAAGTAGAGCCGTCTTTTCAAATTAGTATTTCATTCCTAAGTGCCCTTTAGCACACTACATCACAGAACAGAGATGACATTTCTGCGCTTGCAAATCTGCTGCATTCCTCTAATCGGGATGTGTTGTGTCAGTGTTGCGGGCTGGTAATACAGCCTGGCCTACTGCAGTGGTCCCATTTGTAATAGCCCAATGGCGAGCCATAGAGCTTTTTAAACAGGGCTGTATTGATAAGGAAGGACTATCTGGTAAATGTGTCATGTTTCAAGCACAGCTGAAATATGAAAGGTAGCAGGGATTAGGAACAGCTTTTAACTAGGACAATATACTGTCTACATGTATAGACAAAACTCCTTCTATTGATATATGTTCTCATTCATCCTATGTTCTTTTAGCACCAAGGGTGATATAGCAGATTACTGCATTCCTTTGCCGATCCTACACACTTCAGTTCAGCATTTCCTTCATCATGCCAGGTTTTAGAGCAGTACAGTAAAAGTGACGTCAGTTAACTTGGGCCCTAATCTGATGGTGATGCCAGAAGAAAATGGTTTTCAGTGTCTCCAGTTATCCCAGCTGAGTGTAATAAGCAAGGAATCACCCATGTTTAGACCACAACCCAAAGGAAGATTTCAGTGGTTTGCATTAGGATCTGGAAACAGCCTGGGAACTTGTTTAGTGCCGGGTGAGGCAAGGCCTGTGTGCTAGCTAGGTTTGCATGAAGGTTAGTGGACCCACATTGGATTGTTTGGTTTTTTACTTATCAGTCAGAGTTACTCCCAGCTTCAGCATTGTATTGAACTCCAGGTAGAAGGTCAAAGATGACTGCAAACAAGAAGATACTTAGCATATGTGGTAAAGCTGGTTTAAGGCACCTTGGATCTGCTGCATCCAAGTATGTTTTCACCAGTTGGAGGTAGACAAGGAGGCTTAGTTCTTTCAGATATGTAAATGATTCAAATTGTTGATATTTCAGATGGATTGTGAGTTTCCTGAGCGACCTGCCTGAAAATGTTCAGCTCTTTGAGACTGGATAGGAAGTGCTACATAACAGTCAATCATGAGTGGGAAAATCCATCAGGGGCTGTTAAATGCAAATAAAGAGCTGACCCAGTCCTTCCCCTCTGCTAATCTACAGCTGTGAGTGCTGCAGACAGCCCCTCACGCTCTCTCTAAATAACATCTCCCACCACCATTGCCTGTACTATCAAGCTGACACTCAGCCTTGGGGAAACCTCACAGCCCTCTCCGGGAAAGGAAGACCTAGAAGGGGAAACACAAAGAAGCCAAATGATGTCAGGACACAAAAAAATAAACACAGGGAAAAGGTGTATGGGTCACATATGAAAAATAAGAACAGGAAACCAGCAGGAGACACAGATCAGAGTGACTCTGATATTTCCTCCCATCCCTGCACATGTCCAGGAAGATGGTAGACACTGACCAGACACTGGTCTTGGTGAAGATTTGGTCTGATCTTCTGTACCCTTTCTTGTATTCTTTTTGATAAGTGAAGGGGTGTACAAATCAGAGAAACTGGTATGTTAAGAATGGGTGACTTCCCACTAGCATCATTAATATCTAGGTCAAAAGGAGTCTTCAAATCTTTAGAGAACTCTGTCTACAGCAACTGGTCTTCAATGGTCAGATCCTGTCCTCCCTTGTTCTTCTACAGAGGATAATATAGTATGTATGTGAGTGGGTGGGAGGGGTTACAAAGAAAGCTAATAACCCTAAAAGAGAAGTCAAAATGCAATATTAAAGGAAAAATATGCAGCATTCAGAATAATGGTTTTTATTATTGAAATGAAAGATAATTTTACAAAGCCAAACATGGTAAAAAGAACGAGGCATGGTTTGGTGTCACCAATTTCTAGTTAACATTTCTACATCATTCCCATATGCGTGCCATCTGCAACACTGCTCTTTGGCAGCAAACATAATAAATATAACTAGCGACCATAGAATGCTTTTTGAAACATGACAAAAGTACCCAGGAGACCAGCGTCTTCGGGTTACAACTGAGAGTGCCAGCCTCTCTCAGTAGTGAAAGGTATACGTAGGCTTAAGCGAGGCTTCCTCTCACAGCAATTTAGACCGTCTCAGGCCCTCTGTGATTGCCTTGGAGATACCCACCAGCAGCCTACAGCGCTGACAGGGAATCTGAGCTTGTGTAAATGATGTTTTTGAAGCCTGGCAGGGAATATAATAGTAAATGGTTGGCCATTCTCACATGAATTTACTTGCCAGAGAGCTAGTATTACATCAGCTCAGGCTGTCTGCAAAGTCTACTGGGGACAGAATCTCCTCAGTCTAACCTAAATGTGTTACATTGGGGAATTCAAAACCTTCGTATACTCAGATTTTCATTGAAAATTGGCTCCATATGTCTTCAAAATTTTGCTACATAGTTTTGATGAAGTGGCCCTGAAATCAGTGAGCCACTATAGCAAGTTCTTGGGTTTTGAATTGAATTCCTCTTATGAAATACAAAAACCTAGTGTTTATTGTTACTTAGAAAGAGATCTTGGTTAAGAGTTGATGACTATTAATCAGCCTCCCAATCTTAAGTTGTCCAGACAGAAGTGCTCTTAGAGTGAGACTTTAAACTGGGTCACTAGAGCAATATTTTATAAACATTTTGGAACGGTACACAAAGATCATTTTTACATTGCAGTGAGAAGAGGGGTAGATGTCTGATCCACTGGTGTGAGCATTTGAGTGAGACTCAAAAGATCTGGACTGCACTTGAGATTCCTTTTGGTAAGTCACTACAGTTCTTCACAAATGTCCTTTTTATACATGACTTAATAACCTCACTTGAAAACAGCAAAAAGTGTGTCTCAGTAAAAAAAAAAAGGGGGCTTAAGCAAGAAGTCAGTAGTTCTGGTCTTCCTGTAGTACAGTTTCTAGCAACACAGTGGGCTGCTGTTCAGCACTGGCTTACAGTGTTATTTAGGAACTGACCCCAAAGCCTGTGTTTGCTCTCTTTGTCAGAACAGAGATTTATAGTGCATGTTCTTCCACTACAGTGAAAGAGTCAAGACTTCCCTACAGAAACTGGATTTCCCTTGAGGGTTTTGAATCCAAGTACATCCTGACCTTACTCACTGTCTGAGAAAAATACTACTTGTGGTGCTTTGTTTCTATGACACGGCTAGAGAAATGCTGTTGTAAACTCAACATTTCAGTCTGTGTGGATTACTAAACCTCTTTATTTTTGGATTATAGCAATTGGGAGAGTTCTTTTTTATTTGCCTCCTTCTATGAATAACCAGAATCCTGAAAGCTATTGTATTTTTCATGAACAAAGAAATTATTTTGTCCAAACTGGCACCTGATGTTTTTTCACCTGGTCTTTCTGGAGGGTTACCCCACTCAACTGCAACAGTAGACTGGATATGTGCTACCTTGCCAGTCCAGAAGGTCTATACCTGGGTTACAGGAGCACACAAGAACGCTCTCGGCTTGAGCAGACTGCCATGCATACATGGTAACAGATTTAATATAGTATGCATTTTCTTGAAGGTAATTTTTCATCCACCATTGATGAAGTTTGTAGCCCTTTGTTTCCCCTAAATTCCCAATCTATTGTTGACTAACACACACACATACACACACCCTCATATTGTAAACATATTTCTAAGAATGTTCAAGAAAATGGTGAGCTTACTCTGAAACAACCAAATAAATGCCAGGTCTGAGGAGAGTTTCCAGTTTGTGGGGAGCCCTGATCTGACCAGTCATGGCAATTCCAATGCATGCTGCAGGATGACAGTAGACACTGAAGTACTGTATTGTGCTGTATTCATTCATATCTTGTTTGCTTAGATGTGACATGTTGGCAGGTGTTCTTCATTCTGGGTAGTATTGGTGAAATTCCACCTTCATTGTTAAACCACCTTCTGATTTCAGCAGAGCCGAGATTTTGTGAGTCTTCTTGCATGGGACATGCACCATATGCCTTTAATGGAAACAAAAATATCAATAGAGTTGCAGGCACATTCTTCCACCTGGAGCAAAGGTACAAAGGTTCCTTGCCATAAATTATTCCAGGAAGCTTTATAGGTAGTTCACAAGTCTCTGGAAGTGCTGAACGGACTTCCTGTTTACAACAATCAAGCCTCAGGTCATTAGACTCAGGTTAGTCTTCTACTGTAAAGGAAAAAAAATCCTTAACCCCCAACATGGGCTTACTAAATCAATTAGAAAGTTGCTTCTTGTCAGTGTACACATCACTTTTCCACCCTAGGTATGAGTGCTATGTCTTCCGCAATCTCCTTCACTTTCAGGCTAAATTCTGTTTTACATCTCAACAGGATGAAGCTGGCGTAACTCCAGTGAAGACAAAGAAGCAATTCCAGATTTACCAGGATGCCGTGGAGAGCAGATTCTGGTCCTCCAGTTTTATAGCTGAGACAAGCGAGCTCATAGTGTGTTCATCATTGAAGGGAAAACTGTAGTCTAATACTTACTGGTCTTTAAATGCTTGGCCTCCTCCGGAAACAGCAAATAGAGGGAAGCTGTATGGGAACTGAAGTGAATCAATGACTCGGTACTTGATAGCTCCTTCCTAAAACAAGAGTTATCTGTTCATACTGCTCAAGCTAGCTAAGCTTCCTCCCACTTGTGACTTACTTCTTATTGATATTATGAAGTGCTGAGAGACACCAATCACAATAAAAGACCACAGAAGACATCAATAGGGGACACAGAACAAATTAGGAGTAGTTTAAAACTTTTGGGTGGAGGGGAGAGGGAGAAAACAAGAAGCCTGCATCCATGCTTGCCCTAGGAAAAATGTAAAAAAGGAAAATGGCACTGGAAAAATAGACAGTAGAAAAAGGAGAGAAAAAGCCCTCAAAAGCAAATAGACTGATGAAAGAATATCAGAAGAAGAGAAAATTCTGTTTGGGCCTATTTTGCCTGCTGAATATATTTTTCAACAGCAAGTATATGAGGCAATCCATATTCTTAAGAAAAAAAAAAAAATCATTCCACTGCAATCTAGATAATTTCCCACTCCATTTGATGATATAATGCACTAAGAGCAAAAAGCTCTAAATCATCTAAAATAACCTACTAGTCTCACTTTTCAGCAAAAAGGAATAAACTTTATTCTAAACTGCTTCACTCTGAGAGCCAATGATGTCTTTTACAGCACCTAATAGGGATTCTGTACGTACTGCGTTCCTCACACATGCAGGTGGAGGTGGAGGTGCCAAATAAGTTCTTCGCAAAGGTGTAGCTGGTCTAACAGGGCTCTGCCCATACATGCCTCAAAGCAGTGTCTCCTTTCCAGAGACCCCCCCAAGACCATTTCAATCATGACGGGTGTAAGCAAATAAAAGGAAACAGAGATTGTATTAAATACCTCTAGCTGTGCTAAGCAATTGGTTTTTAACATCATTCTGCCCTTCTCCTGCAGTAGCAAGTTGCTGTTGTGTTTTTTTCTCCCCCTTTGTAGAGTGCTAAATCCAGCCAGAAAGCTGTTATGAAAAAATACCCAAGGGAAGTGTGATGGAGAGTTTCTCTTCACTGATTTCTCTTCTAACATTGTTTCCTTCCTTCCTCCCCTCTCCACCCTGCGGACTCGATCCTCAGCCATTGATGTCAAAGGAAAAACCCACACTGACCTCATGCGGCTTTGGAACATGCTTCCATTCCTGGGCCATTTGTTTTTATAAGTGAGCTAACAGGACCGCTAAAAAATCCTGTCAGTGGAGCACTGAAAGTGCCATCCACTGCCCTAATGGCTGGTGTGAGTTTTCAATGGAACTGTGTTGTTTGAATCCAGGATAATATTTTACCTTCAATATACTACCATTATGAATTCATTTGACATTCAGTGTACAGTAATAACAATGAATTTGCTGGATATTGAATGTCACATACTTTCACAAGTACAGCATTTCATTGTAATGCACAGCAGCATTAGTTTAACGATACCAGGGTTTTTCCACAATCCTCTCTTTATGTCCCCCCTTTCTCCAGGAGAACAATAAATACTCCTTAACAATGCCTAAGAAAAATAAAATCATACTTTGCTTTTGGAGAGAAATATGATCTATATGCAGGCCTCTAGCGAGCCGAACAACAATGCTTCCTGGGACACTGTGAGCATGAATTTGTGCACAGAGACTTTTTCTAACCATAAAATGGATCGCCTGGAATATTAATCAGGGTTG
Source organism: Podiceps cristatus (assembly GCA_000699545.1). NCBI lineage: Eukaryota > Metazoa > Chordata > Aves > Podicipediformes > Podicipedidae > Podiceps > Podiceps cristatus. The sequence continues at coordinate 31,780 of KL279955.1, read as the reverse complement.
GTTTGTTTTGTTTTTCTTTGCTTTGTGGTTGTTGGGGTTTTGTTCCATAATTGATTCCAGAGTGCAAAAGGAAATAACCTTGTTTCAAACCATACTGCAGTAAAAAATAAGAAAATATAACCTGAAGGATTGTCAGGAGATGAGTTTTAAACTGAGCATTATAGAGTTGCTTGCTGAATATTTCAGGTAGTGAAGAACAACATGGGGTTGTTCTTTGCAAAGCAAGATGTGAAATTCAGGGCCAAATCCCACCTCTGTTTCTTGCCCAGGTTACCCATAAGAGATGAACAGGCCACGCTGCCTGTGTGGTGAGGTGGACTGAATCCCACCGCTGATGGAGTGAGGGGCTGGGAAGTGAGGGAGGAGTGGGTTCCCCCCACGCCAGACCAAGGTGGGGCATGGGGTGTTATTCCAGGATTAGGGAGCGGCAGTGACAAGGAGGGGCTACAGCCTTCTTAGGCCTCTGGCCAAACCTGAGCCTTTGTGAGGAGGATGTCACCCTTGAAGTATGTGTGCCAGACTTCACCCATCACGTCAACTTGGGTGGTCAGTTGGAATATCTCAGTCCAGAGAAATTCATAACTGTGCACCCATCTGTTTTTTATAGTGAGGATGCACTCATGCAAGTGCTTTGCTGGACAAGTGGGCCAATGTTATTTACCCGGTATTTTTGTGAGATGGTCTGCTGGCCATCAGCTGGTCCCATTTCTATACAGAGGTGCTGAAGCCTTGTCATGTGCTGACACAACATCTGCTGGGAAGCTGCCCAGGGTGACAACCTGGTACCCCATCCTCCTCAGGAGACAAAATGAGTTGTGTGCAGAGTGGGTTTCCTGGCTGCTTGCTGGTTTTACAAGTTATCCTAAACCAAACCAAACCAAACCAAACCAAATAAAAAAAAAAAAAAAAAAAAAAAGGAGACATGGAGACATGTAAGTCATCTTTTATTGTAGAAGGAATGATCGCCATATAAATGGATTTTTTTCTAACCTGTTTTTGTGTAAATCACTTGGATACACAGTGTCTGTAAATGTCCAGGAAGAAATCTAGATAAACCTTCTTTGATTAACAAAACTACTTCCTGAAGTATTTTTTTTTGTCATCTTAAGGAGAAAATTAGTAATATTTGTGATGATAAAGTAACTGCTAACATCAGCTGTACTGCTAGTAACACAGAGTCCCTCAAGAGTTTTGTCATGGGAGGACTTTGATTATTGCCTAATGTTTTGCTGAACTCTACCGAATCACAGATAAATCTACAGTTTCTATAAATAGTCCTTCAGCAAGATGGAAAGAAATATTGAGTGACCAAATATGAGAAGGCTTGATTGAGAAAGACCCCTTTATGGGGATGTAGAAGTCCAAGGAAAAAGAGTGGCCTGCAATTAGCATGTGATATGTGGTTTACAGTAACATGAGTTTGCCAGTCGTTTCTTCAATTTAAAAGCTCTCGGAGCTGAAAATTTTGAAGCTGTCTCTTTAGCTTTATGTTTGCTTGCACGTATTCTGGTTTTGACCTGAGAGTACAGAGGCTATTTCCAAGGCAAGGTGCCCTTCAGTTTAAAATACAGAAGCGTGTTGAATATATTAAACAGTAAAATGAATAAGACAGCAACTGTAACTATTGCAGCTAATGCTTCACCCAGCCTTGCACAGAAAGAGTTGTATCTACACAATTATGTGCAATGAATGTGCTCCAGAAGAACAATCAGCATTTTGAATGAAAGAACCTCGGGGGGAAAAGAATTGCTCATCTCAGATAAAATAATGAAAGCAATAATCAGTGGGATAAGGCAAAATGGATGGCAAGACCTGTGTGTTAAATATTAGCTCTTCATACCCATACAACAATAGAAAAGAACTGCATCCTAAATGAGATACTGTTATGTCACCTGTCATGGACGTTTAATCATCTCTGGACAACATTATTTTTTCCCAGCTTATCTCCTAGTACCAATATTTTATCCCCAGTACTGTATATGGGCTTTCAGGCAGCTGTCTATATATGGTTGTTTTGGAGAAGGATGGGTTAAGAATAAGAAAGTCTGAAATCTGTGTTCCTCATAATAACCAACGTGACATTTCTATATCCAGCTCTTTCACCACAGAATGGCTAAGAAAAAAATTCACCATAATTAGATCCTGTTGATGACACGCTGCAGACAAAAGGTCTCTATGTGTGAGGATGAAATGGGCTTGCCTTAGATACTTATATACCACATTTAATGAGACATGGATTGATAACATACCAATATCTGCATGTAGTGCAAATACACCAGTACGTTCAAATATATAAACAGATAAAAGGCAAAGAGAAGAGGCAATGATCAATCCAAGCAGACGTGTGTTTTAATGAAGAATTACAAATACCTAAGTGATTTGAGACAATATACAAAAGGCACAGGTTTAGATCAAGCTATCTGAATAAATGGTGACTTGAAAGAGTTCAAAGCAAAGCGCAGGGATGTCCCAGGAGGGTGTATGCGTTTTACCTGTCAATTCATACAATTGCTTGTTAGATCAAATCAAATATTTCACTTGTAGAGTCCACACAGTGATAGAGCACAGACATTTTTTGATGTGTCAGCATGTCAGTGGTGAGACACGACATGTGATACTGCACTCATGAGGAGCTTTGCTTCATGCACTTCTCTTCTTGGGCAGCAGTGAAATAGTAGCAGAACTGCTGGACTATGCTCCCTGGCTAATAGAATTACCAGCTTTGAACCAACCCAGTCTATGAGCAAGATGAGCACAAAACCAAAGATACTAATCGCAATGATACCTCAATTGCGTGTAACGCTTTTCCTCCCCAAAGCACTTATTAAAGCAAGAGCGGGGAGTGTTTCATGCACCACTTAAAGGAACACGATTGCTTAACAGCACATGGCAACTCTGCCTAAGAGCTTTGGCTCAGAAAATAAGAAGACTAGCCCATCTAATTGAAACTGTAAGGCAGTCAAATAGGCAGTAATCTTCCAATACGTAATGTGAAGAGGATTTCTATCCTTACTCTCTCATGAAAATTGTAGTTTAATGCTTTGTGAACACCAGTTACTGTCACTTGAGTTTTACATCTTCGATGATGGCAATCGCAGAAAGTCAAACCTGTTAACTCCATAATGCAAAGGATGCTGAATTTTATTTTAGAGGAAAAAAAGAGTAATGCTTACTGAATTAGCTATATCACTTCTTCTAGAAATTTAGTAGTCTTATGGACTCTGAGTTTTTAGTCATGAGATGTGACATGATAACAGCTTCAAATAAGGCAGCTGCTTCTTATAATCAGATAGAATGTGATCATTAATCTAAAATGTCCAGCTTTATTTACTGCTTCTTTTAATAAAAATATGGATTTCATACATATTCCATCTAGATATGTTCATGAGCTGCCTGAACACACAAAACAAGACATCTTTCATTTTTATCAAATGCTATGTTATGTTGTGACACTTTAACTCTACAATTAAGTGCTTTTAGTTTCCTAGAAAGAAAATCCATCATAAACTGTGTGTCATCATTTCAACACTTTACTTCTTGTCCTTTAACATAACTCTTATCTAGTAATCTGCATTTCAAAAAGGCATGTTTGGCCACATGCAGCCTCCAATTTCAGAATCTTTCTAGAGAATTACAATGCTTGGGAGGGGAGATGTGACATTTGGGTTGAGCCTTTTACAGAAGCTGGAAAAAAAGACACAAGAAGCCAGATTGATAGGACATAAATGAAAACATAAGTTTGTGTTACTGAAATATTTGAATATTTTCCTGGACTTTGTCCTGTATAATTAAACAAGGTATTTAAGCACATGCTTAAATTAAAATCTCTCTAGCTTAGCCTCATTTCCTCCCACAGAGTTTATTTCTACAATCTTGCCTGTGCACACTTCCTTTCGTTCTCTTCCTCACTGTTTCTTTTCCTTTCAGGAGCCCTATTTCAAAAAAAGCTGCAGTGTGCTCACCCAACCTGTAATTTAGTTCCTGAAGCACACCGGAAACTTTTAAATTGCTTTCAGGGAGTAAAGTCTGATTAAGTGCTATGACATCACTCTAGCAGTAATGTTCAATCCCAAATTAAATCTTTGGTGCTTTTGGTTTTGTGTGTGCATGTTTTCTTTCAGCCGCTAATGACGAGGTTTGGAATATCCGAAACACATCTCCCTTTCTCCACGCCGGTCACATCCCAAATAAACAACTCACCTGTCAGAACTCAGTTTTGCTACATCCATATCCAAATTTTGTACCTCATATATGCTATAACTGATACGATTATCCAGGTATTACTGAACTTAAAAGATTTGAATTGCTCCAAAATCTCCAGCACTTTGTGAAGTTCAGCTGTTTCTCGCATAGCTTCTCCTTAGCCACCCGTGCAATACAGCCATCCGCCATGGAGCTGGCTGTAACTTCTGTCAGCTTCTTACATTGCTATCTGTCCCACCCAGCATTTTCTCATGTCATGACCAGAAGTTTTCCTCATCTTATTCAGTTAGTTAAACCTCAGCTCAGTCAGCACCTGGTCATCTGCCTGCAGCCCTAACACTCTGCTTGCAAGAACAGCAGCAGCCAACGATCTGACTTCTGAATTCCCATTAGCTCTGTCACTGTGCACAGTGCTCAGTGAAACTGTCTTTTTTTTTTTTTTTTTTTTTTTTCATACAGCTGCCTAGTTCTTTCTTAATGAAGTTTTGTCACAGTGATTTTTTCTTTTTTAAAAAATACCTTTTTTTTTTGGTAGATAAACCATCCTAATCCGTTAACAAAAAACCAAACACACTTGCAGCGCTGATTTCCCTACTGCATGGACAACTTGATTTAATATCTAATAAAACAGAATGCCTTCCAGTTCTTGTTCTCTGTTGCACAGCGATTTTCAGTTATTCATTTTCACTTCAGGATGCTGTATTATTTTTGCCTTTAAGCCTCATGTTGGTAAGATGAGGAAAAGGAGAGGGATTCAATTTGCTCTCATCATTTCAGCTTTCTCTAATTCATATGCTGGGTTTACTCACAATGGAGCAGCTCACAAAGCAACAGCTTTTTAACCACCAAACTCCTGCTTATACTTAATATCACATGCAACGTGAAAGATTTTGCTGTTAAATTACCAGTTTGTTACAGAAAAATGCAGGCTATGCTACCAATACTAGGTATGTCCCGCCTTGCCCTGACTCGTGGCTTGCCCCAGCCTGCTCCGAGCACTGCCTCCAGATTCCTTCACCCCAGCCTTGCTCCAAATGGCACTCCCACCCCAGCTTTCTTGTCCGCACTGTTCTTGGTCTTTTCCTGTCCTTCCACCTACAACACCTCCTCCCAAAAGCTAGACATAGCACGAATGGCTGAAGGCAAATTGCACAGCACAGCTCACAGAGTAACCTGCCCCCCAAAAAGGAAGACATCATCCAAAAACCAGCACTGTCTCTGGTCCACGCTCTACCCTTGACCATGCCCAGGACTGGTTTGTACAGATTAAAATCACGCCAGGCAGCGCACTAATGACTAAATAAGGCGAAAAATATTGGGTGCTCAGGTGTAGCTGTAGAGATTCGGGACTGAGAAATCATCCTTCACTTTTTCAACTCTTTTCTTTCATCATATGTCAGATCTGAATGTATCATATTCTTATAGTTCAGTACAGATGACTTGGTTCCTTTCTCTGCAAAGCAGGCCCTTGGTAGTAATAGGTGGCAATATTAATAGATAACCTAGAGAGAAACTAATAGATTGCACCACATCGCTAGTGAGGACACTGAAAACATTAGCAAAGGAAAATGACATAGCTTGGTAAATATGTTGTTTTACCAGTGGTCATCACGGCTAGAAACCACTTAGTAAAGGTGGGGGGGAAGGAGACAAATGGCAGTGGAGGAAGAACTAGGGAAAATAAGATGGAGGTAAGCAACCGTTTGTCAATTCTGTGTACAAATGCTGAGGTAGTGAACAGCTCCTATCACCTACCGCAAACTATCACAGCAGCTGACCAGTCACCATGAAAATTTCTCAATTTTATACCAAGTATTTTTATCATTTCAATATCATAGTACATTCTTTCTAAGCTTAACAGCATCAGCAAAATAAAGAATGCAAATAATGTTCCTGGTCTAGCAACAGCAGCAGCCAGATAGATTACTGTCTCTTTCCATTTAGACTGAATATGTGTTGAATTTTAAATATCTTTTTCTTATCACTTTTCTATAAATTCATTTCTTTTTCTCACCCAAAATGTCTTGAGCTGTGACGGCACAATGTTGGTGTTACAGAGTCTGTCTTATTTCCAGCCACGGATAATTTATTTAAGAATGGCCCAATCATGTCATGCAAACTTCAGCTGGCCAAAGAATTCACTATTTTGTCAAGAGATAATAATGTTGACATTAATCTGTTTGCCAGCTGACCTCTGTTTATCATTGTGTACCAGTTAAGACCTAAGCCGAAAGAGTATGCCTCAGGAAGAGCTTGAGAAAACAACTCAGTATCCTGGACCCCAGAGTACACTAAAAGCAGCAATAAGCTTTAGGTGAAAATGTAATTATTTTAACATTGCCTTGGTGCAATTGCAGAGAGCAGGGTGCAAAAATAACGTGATCCAGATTATTGCCAATATCCCATCCATTCTACTGATTTTACAATCCCAGGGATTTTCTGGAGATTTAAATCCAGACTTTCAGTGGTCTGCAAGCCACCAGAAAGTACATGTCCAGTTCATGTGCAGGACAACAGGATGATCTGCTTGAGATAATTCTCTTTTCCATTTGTGAATTTGCCCTCTGCCATTTGTATATTGCTTATACAGTGCTGGTATTAAGGCCAGAACCACCATAGCGTCTCCTGTTACTGGTTTTTTCCCATTTAATTTCCAGTAATTAAGATAAAGCAGTAAAGTTTAAGGGAAAAACAACAATAAAAAAAGCTGTGCATACCCTGGAAGACTCTTTACTGTTGTTCTGTCCCTAGGAAAATGGAAGAAGACAGTAAAGATATCCAGGAGGGCATTGCAGATAGAGCCAGGGTCCACCGATGTGGTCACAGGAGCTGGGAGAAGAGGAGGGCGTGTGCCTTGTCAGGCGGTGCAGGCACAGTCCTTGATACCTGGCAGAAGAAACAGAATTTGCTGAGTGATGCCTGAGCCAGGTGGAAATGGAAAAGCTGCAATGCGGTGACTCAGCACACGGAGGGCAGGTTTCCCTTGCAGTTAAAGGTGTGATTAAGGCATTAGTAGCAATAACAGCCATTGTACTGTGTCTGAGGATTCCACAAAGGACGATGCAGGAAGACTCACTCACTTTTGTTGCCTCTGCCAGAATCTTTTCAGGACTCTAGGCATCAAAAGGGATGGGAAGTTATTGAGTGAAGTCACCTCTGGCAAGAGTGAAAGCATGCTGGCACATTGCAGACTTGCAGGAAACTCTGAGAACTTCCTTAGGTCAATGCTGAAGCCACCGCCAGCTGGTTTTCACTCCTGTGGTACCTGACATGCAAAATGGAACTAAACTCCAAAAAGCCTACTGATGCAATCACTTTTCTCCACTAGCAAATATAACCTTGTCTTCTAAGGAAAGAGATGGCTGTGTTCTCAGTTGATATAAACTGACACAAATACATGTTACTACAAAAACCCGTATCAGCCATGACCTTGCTCCGGGGTTCCCTTCCTTTAGATTGTATAAGAATACTCTTTTATGGTGCAGGTTGCAAATGAATCTGTGTCTCTTTCAAATTCATCCATAAAAAAAGGTTATTTGAGATGCATTTGTGGAGTGGTACTTAGGTGTGATCCTGGAATTTGAGGCAAAGCTGAGCGCTTGCTTTAATGGAAGTTCTTGCCAGAACAGAGGTCAAAGCAACTGTCTTTTTATGTTGATTTTAAACTAATATTTTGAAATGTTAATGTATTTGAATCCCAGGCAAAATAATAAGTATGTGGTTTGAATAACTTTAAAGAGATTATTTTCATGGAACCTAGTAAAATCCTGCACAGTTTACAAACCAAGGCCCAGGTTAGTTGGAGGCAGGAAAATTCATTCTGGTTACATTTCCAAAAGATTAAGTTTAGGAGGATTAAAATTACTACACTGGAATCATTCAAATGGATATTTTGGCTTTGCAACAAAGTTGCCTTATCTCTATTTAACTTCACTGTTTTATCAGCTGTGTCCTGTTTTCTGCTTCATTGACAACTCTGTTCACACCTAATCAGATAACATTAAATTCTGTATTGGAGGTTTGTCCAACAAAAGCTTGCATATGGGGGACTCCATGTGTTTTGCATCATTAAGATTTTTTCAGCATTCACATGCCGTTTTATAGTTAGAAGAGATTTTACAATTTTACTGTTCCATTTTAAAATTCTCGCTCAATAATGCCAGCTATTTACAGAACCTGGCAAAGTGTTTGTTGAAATACTGAAATTCAGGCCACTGAGTTTATTACATGTTCCACCAAAAAAGATGCCTTTCTAAAATGAGGTTTCAAAAGGGCAGTATGTCACATTTAGAAAGCAAAGTTTTGATAGATACCACAAAAGTGGAATTTAGTCTAATCTTGCATGTTTAGAGACCTCTAAATTGGAAATAAATCTTTCCAGATACTTGTCCCATAAAATGCAGCCACATGGAACTTCACCTAATTTCTTTAATGAGTCAAATGGGAAGAAGTTTATTTGTAAAAATGAGTTTTCTTTTCCAGCTATACAAAGGAAGCCACAAATGTTTACGTGTGGAAATTTGAAATCTACTTTTTCACTGAGGATATTCTTGAAATTTCACCACAGCTTTTACTACTATAAACTTCTACATCTACCTGATTCTCTCATACACCTTACAGCATTTCCAAGCCCCATGTCATCAGGAGCGTAGGACAGTGAAATATGGTTACAAAGTCCATGTTCTATATCCAGTACTCATTGAGGAAATTTGGAGCAAGTGAAACACACAATGGCTTGATCTAAAACCTAATGAAAATGATGAAAAAAAATGCAATAACTAGAGAGCTCCTGGGTAGATGTTAGGATTTCACTCTGTTTTCCTTGAGACAGCCCTGATCAGAATGTCTCTCTCCATCTTTTCCACTGTCATATCTCATTGCCATTCATCTGCCAAGAAGATTGTTCTCCATTAACTTTGACTGGCTTAACATAAACCATCTACCCCAACTTGGCCGCTATAGAAACTATATAGTGTCTTCTATATAGAAAGATAGAAGAAGATCCTATTCTAAAAGAGATACCTGAGATCATAGGGGGAAAAAAAAAAAATCTGTCTGGATGTATGTCCTTCTTTTGGTAAGTTCTTTAGACTAGACACTGTACTTTCCAATAGCTATTTAGATAAGAGGAGTTTACCCAGGTCAGACTATTCTCTAGAGGAAGGGAACTTGATTATGTTAGCCGTTCAGAGGAGAGAAAAACAAACAAACAATAAAAAAAAAAAAACAAAAAACAAAAAACAAAAAAAAAACAAACTTGGGTGGAAAGGGAAGAAAACATGGCCATCTCCCTGAGAAAGGAGAATCTCCCACAATAAGACTCTTGCACCTCTCAGGGAGGTCCCTTAATGGCAGGTTCAAAGCTTTGTGCCATCATCAGGAGATGCCAGGTGAGCTCTGCTGCCTATCTCCGGATGGAGGACTCTGCCTTCCTCCTCTTAAATGCAGAGTTCTGGGTTTCCTTAAGTAAATATATTTGAAATAGGGCTTATACAGTACATTCGGAAATTGTTTTCCTTCCTCCAGACTACTTCTAAGAGCCCACAGATTGAGGTTTGATATAATAAAACATAAACCTGGTTGTTACATGATTAACTCAAAATTTAATGAGCAATAAAAGTACAATTATGCTCTTGTAATGCATTAAGCTTATACTCCTGCTTAATCCATTTAAAAGGCCTCTCTAGGTGTTCACTTGGCAAATAACAAAATAAGGCAAGTCACGAATTATGCTTATTAAATGTAAATGTGTATCTTTAGCAATTGATATCTAACGTCATAGGACAAACTTGCCAAACTTAATTAAATGAATAAATGAGATGATGCACTTAATATCTCCTTAATTACAAGGTTAAATTATTTTTTACATACTGAGTTGTCAGCTTGACAGTTGCCTGTTACCTCACCAAAACAGCAGCAGTGAGCACCAGGCTCTCGACCGTGCTGAGCTCCAGCTGCAGCTGTGATTCTCTGCACTGTGACACATGGTCCTATGTCACAAACTTAAACACACGCAAATACTAGTTTTCTTAACCAGCTACCAGTTCTATTACTGGTGGCACGCAAATCTTTTTTTGAAATTTGACTATGTAATGGAGGAGAAAATAAATAATAGTTTCATTTCAATACTGTAGACTATGTCATGAGGTCTATCAGCTTTTGGAATGATTTGTTATTTGTACTGCATTTTCACGTAATGGAGGACTACAGGATTTTTTACTGATGGATACTGAGAAATTCTGTCCAGCTCCATCTACCGGTATCTCCGGGTGGTGTTACAAGCAGGAAGAGGTATTTCAGCCTTAGGTCCTTCTCTTTAAGGCCACCATGACCTACAGGTCCCTTGATAGTCCCAAGCTGCAGCTACAGAAATGCACAGGGCTGAACGGATACAGAAGAGTTTCTCCTCCTTTTCTCAAAGGGGGAAATATTGCAAGTTTACATCTTTTGCCACAGTCACATCAGACACCAATGGCAGACCCAAAAACCAAATTCATGTATCTTAGTTCACTACTTTACCTCTAAAACAAATTAATACTAAAAGAGACATCTCACCTGTTGTAAGGCTATCAGCTACCTCAAAAGAAGGCTACACCTTAGATAAGTATTTAATTTACAATTTTCAATGTTTTATTGTCTTTATCACATCTCAATCATGAGCTACGAATAACCCATAATGTTCACAGGAATTTTATAAAATGCAAGAACTGATTACCTCACCCCCCTTCCCTGCCTCAATAAAACACACTGGACAGTAATTCACCAGGGGTGAACACTTTCTAAGTAACCACATCAGAGTCCTTTGCTTTAATGATTATTGTGCTTCTCCGTTCCAGCTATACCAGTCTCTTTTATTCAAATCAAATGTTGAAGTCTAAATTAAGTGTTTCAACCTTTCCTAAACAAACTATCTCAATGAAGCATTTTGATATTTCCAAACTGCATTTTTAAGAAATGTCTTTTTTTTTTTTTTTGTGTGTGTGTGTGTGCAAAATTTTACAATTTTCATTCTTTGATTTAGGACAAAAGAAATATCAAAATATTGAAGTTTCTCCTATAAAAGAAATTCCATATTTTGACCAGCCCTTTAAATGAGCTTAGCCCTCAACTCTATTTTGAACACACAATAGGTAAATGGCACTGAGAAATTGAAGTGCACTTTTAAGGAAAACTTTAACATTTTGCTCTCATCACTGTGAGTCATGATATAATGAGGACAGCTCTGAAACTTTAAAACCCATCCAGAAAAGCTGTTGTAATTTTTTAAAAGAAACATATTTTGGGGGTATATTTTACAAGTGCTTGGGAACCACCTAAAGCCCTTCATGCCCATACTTTAATATAACTGCTGAAAAGGATATGTTGTCATTTTGTCTATTTTTTCCAGGAATATTTAGAAATTCCCTTCCTTCTAAGCAGGCTGTTTTATCTTACATTAAAGGCAAAAGAATCAAAACACAGAACAGAGAAGGTTTCCCATTTATTGAACTGCAGTGCATCAGAGATATGCAGAATAGTTAACAGAGACCAGAAGGATTAGCAACAAATGCAAGGTCCTTTCAGGAGATTCTTTTTGAAATGCTTTATTCATTAAAGAAAAAGGAAAGTTTCCAAAGTGTCTTGTGAGTGATATTATGCAGCAGTATTTAGGGATTTTTTTAAAACCAGAAATTCATACAGTGTGCTTTCACACAGCTAAATGTTGCATTTGGATTTCTTGGTTAAAGAAGACTCCTTGAAAAACTGCTACAAAATGTCATTAAGACTTATCAATTCTGATCACATTTTACCCTGGGCATTTTATATTACTTTAACAGCATACAAGGGATCTACCAGATAAATTAGATTTGCACTTGTTTCAAGTGTTATACACGTGAAGGTTTTGGTTTTAGAAATTTTCAAGTCAGGTTGAGTGTTAATAGTAGTAGCATTATACTCAAAACAGGCTGTGGTGCCAGTGTGTTAGGTCAATGCATCTTCACTGTTATTTAGCTACTGCACTACTGAAAGGAGAAAGATTTAGACAGGTTGTAATTCTGGACAGAATTTGTGTCCCAGAAGGAGAAGAGTAGTCAATTGAAACTTAATCCTTACCATTTAAATGACATTCACTTCTGAAAACTTTGCCTAAGATGGTGAGAGCTTTGGCTTGGGTATCCCATTATGTGTGAAGGAAAATACAGGTCTCTCAGCTTCTCTGCTACGTTTCCTCAGATATTAAATCTTCCCCATATTTAAATCCCTTTCCTGTTATTCTGTATAGTGCCCTTCAGCTGAGGTCCTTGTCATACTTTTTTGTTCTACCTTTGGGTGTTAGTATGCTGTGCTCTGCAAGCAAACATAGCATACACTGATAGAAACGCTATTACACTTCAGCTGAGTCGGTGAGATTTCACTAGGAGGAAAAGCTGGCCAAGGATCAAAATCGGGCGCAGCCTTTTGGGTCTCTGTCAGGTTCCTCCTGATCCCTCTCCTACGGACGAGGATGCCCAGCTGAGGACAGCATCCTGGGTGGTGCCGGGACCCTTTCCCAAACCACCTTCAGAGCACCAGTGAGAGAGACCTCAGGGAAATGCAGTCGTTGCTCCCCATTCCCATAGCTCTTACTGTCATTGCCCAGCCATCGTTCCACTTCAGCTTTCTCAGCCAAGGGGTATTTGTTTTAGAGATCTTGGCCACATAAAGGTTTTAATATACAGCTTGCAGTGGTGAGGACTCATAGGTCGTGATAAATCTGCCCCAGTGTATGCCCTCAGTCACCCCTTGCCCCAATGGCTTAAGGTCCCTCAAACACCTCAGAGATATTCCTGTCACACACAAATATGCACTCCCAAAAGAGTGTATGAAGAAGAAATAAAATTCCACATTGGCAAGCACAGTATTTGCAAAGTGACCTGACCTGTGAATTATAAAGTGGCTGTATAGATATCTCTGTTCTATTCCTTACTTATTCCCTTCTTGGATTTATGCTTTATGCTTTCTCTCTGTTTAAAGCTGCAGAAAGGTCTTTGTGAAATACAGAAAGTGGCTTGTGCTGCATTAGTTTTCCACAGCAGGGTTGTAAGATCTCAGGATCCATCAAATACTTTTAAGAGATTTAGGAAAGGTAGCTAAGAAAAGCAGACTTAAGGGGGCTTCAATTTACTTTGCAGAAATCAGTCTATCTGTTGAACAATTAAGACTTCTACAGATTGAAGTAAAGCCGATGTTCTCTAGTGTGCCAGCTATGGATATTCCATGTGATTTGGGAGCAGAAGGATGTTCAGGAGGTGACTGGGGTCTCAGGATGCACGAATTTAATTCTTACCCCATCTGTAAGTCAGGCAACCTAGTGCCTCAGTTTACCATTCAAAAAAATGAAAATTTTACATTTCTTCCCCAAAATGATATTCGGAATATAATTTCACCAGTGCTATGAAATGCTCATGTGTTAGTTTAATGAAAATCCCAGAACATAAACATATCTCCAAGCTATGGTCAAAACTAAACAAACAAGAAAAAAAAATATTATTAGGTGAATACTACCCTACTTGGAGACGATCAGTGATTTCATTTTTTACACGTGACCCATTTATTCAAGACAGAGGAATCTTCTATTAAAACAGAAATGTATCAGGTGAAATTTTAATCAAGCTGTCAGGCTTCATTCTAATTCTCAGGCAGTGTACATGGAAGAGAGAAAGGGAGAGGAAACATTAAAACTGATTCTCATAAAGTGATGGAGAGACAGAGAGCAACAAGCTGTGCTGATATATTAATTATCTATTTATAATATGTAATCTTTTCAACTTCTGTCATGTTAAAATCAACAAAGAATTTAGCTGAAGACAGCCATAAAATGAACTGATTACAGCTTGCGTACAACAGCGATGAAAGAGCAAATACACACAGCTATGCAAATGTGAAATATAACATGACAGAAAGCACAGCCACGGCGATAACAGCAGGTAATTGCCGGGCTCTGTAGCTCTCCCACCAAAGCGACTCTCTGATATTTCCTTTGTTCCGTAACTGGCATATTTTTGGCACATGGGAGGGAGGGGGAGGAAGCAACTGGGGCTGAACTCCTTGTGGAAGCTGCTGCAAATGTACTGAGTGCCAGAGCAACGGGAGCACAGGGTTATGCAGAGCTGAGCCTTCAAGGTACCAGCTTGTCCAGCAAGTGGGAGGAATCACGCCCAATACCCATACGCAGACAAAGGTTAAAGGCTGACATTTGCCCTTTTAATTCTACCGCAAACCCTCTATGAAGGCAACATGTTGGAGGCCTGATCCAGCCCACTGGAGTTAATGGGAAGATTCCTTACCCCTGTGAAATGGCTCAGGGTCAGGACCGAGCCTGAAAGCTCACTGGGAAGCAAATAAGATGGAGCAGTTAATGCATATATTTGCATGCATAGCGACTTAATGGTGCTTCTCATGGAACTAGGAAGAAGTTTGAGCTGTGAAGTGAAAAGTCAGATTTTGTGGAGTCAGCACGTTGTATCTGGGAGCTGTACTGTTAATCACGGTCACATCATGATGAGCACAGCTTGAAGCACAACTCTAGCTGCCTTCCGTCTCTTCTGATGATACATGCCAGAATTAAAAGTAGCCATTGCACCGGGGTAAAATACTTAACACTTTTCTAGTTCTGATGCCTACTATTTTGGGTTCCATTTTTGTAAGCATTTAGGTGGTTTTGCGCAGGCTTGTGTTTGGGGATCCAGACAGACATAAGCCCAGATGTCATCAGATATCCCTTACCCAGAGGCAGGTCATACTAGCATGAACTCAGAACCAACATGATGCAAGCAACAGATTTTCTGTACTGGAGTTGGGTGAAGTGGACAGGGAGGACTAGGCTCATCTACTTCAATGTACATCTGTGTGAAGCTCCACATGAGCCCTACTCCTGTTTTCAGAAGTGACTTTGGCAGTTGCACGTCAGCAGTTTCGTGAAAATCTGTAGAAGATTTAGGGCAGTGGTGCAAGCCACTTTGGAAAAAAATGTGCCTGAATCCACAAGACAAGCTTCAAAAGTATTACTCCTCTCCATTTTCTACTTTTTCTCAAGCAGTACAACTGTATCTGTAACACTGCTTTGCTACACCTGTAGCCAGTGGTGTTCCCCAGGGGCTGGCACTGGGCCCCGTCTTGTTCCATTCATTCATCAGTGACTGGATGAAGGGACAGAGCGCTCCCTCAGCAAGTTTGCCGAGGATATGAAACTGGGGGGACTGGCTGACACCCCAGAAGGCTGCGCTGCCATTCAGCGAGACCTGGGCAGGCTGGAGAGTTGGGCAGAGAGGAACCTCATGAGGTTCAACATGGGTGAGTGCAGGGTCCTGCACCTGGGGAGGAATAACCCCCCGCAGCAGTACAGGTGTGGTACCCTCCTGGAAAGCAGCTCGGCGGAGAAGGAACTGGGAGTCCTCGGGGACAAACAACAAGCCAGCCATGTGCCCTTGAGGCTGGGAAGGCCAACGGCACCCTGGGGTTCATGAAGAAGAGTGTGGCCAACAGGTCAAGGGAGGTTCTCCTCCCTCCCTGCTCTGCCCTAGTGAGGCCTCATCTGGAGTCCCCTGTCCAGTTCTGGGCTCCCCAGTTCAAGGAAGATGAGGAACTACTGGAGAGAGCCCAGTGGAGGGTGCAAAGGTGATGAGTGGGGACAGGAGCATCTCTGCTATGGGGAAAGGCTGAGGGAGCTGGGGCTGTTCAGCCTGAGGAAGAGAAGACTGAGAGGGACCTTGTCAATGCTTTAAATATCTTAAGGGCGGGTGTCAAGAGGATGGGGCTGACTCTTTTCCTTGGTGCCCAACCACAGGACAAGGGGCAACAGGCACAAATGGAAACACAGGAAGTTCCATCTGAACATGAGGAAAAACTCCTATACCATGAGGGTACCAGAGCCCTGGCACGGGCTGCCCAGAGAGGTGTGGGGTCTCCTGCTCTGGAGACATTCAAACTGACTCTGTCCTGTGCAACTGCTCTGGGCGACCCTGCTCTAGCAGAGCGGGTGGGCTACACTATCTCCAGAGGTCCCTTCCAACCCCCACCATTCTGTATGATTATTTCATTCAACAGGAGCTAGAAACTGGCCTTCCTGTGCAAGACTGGGGTCTTGCCAGCAATGTGTTGCTTTCCTTTACCATACCCTCTCACCTGCTTCATGCCATAGCATCTGGTCCCAGATTCACACTCCACATTTGTCATGCAGCTCCCTTCCCAAGAGATAATCCTTCAAAGTGACTTTGGTGTAGGCACGAGTGACTAGCAAACACAACAATATGGGCTAGAGCCCAGGGCAGAGCCCAGAAGCATCCATCTCTGTCCTTTCTAAAGGGAGAACATTTGCAGTTCTGCTGTACAAACAGTACGTGGAGTCACAACACATTCCAGTTTGCACCAGACCTAACTTCTGCCTTTGATTAGTCACCAGATCCCCTCACACTTCTCTGTTCAGTATTAAGCAACTACACAACATGGGAATTGGTGGGGTATAATGAAACACTGATTTGGTACCAAAAGACAGTCGATCCCTAGCTTAGCCCTGTTTAATTAAAATTTGTTACTGCGACAGTAACCTCATTGTGTAGAGCTAGACCCAGCATAAATTATCAGTGATTTGCCACTGTGATAAATAAACATTAAATGTGTGTCAGGGCCTCTTGCTATCAAGCATGAAGTAATTCCTGCAATAAAAAAGTAAAAATATTTTAATTATAAAATTCATTAGAATCTATCTAAAATAAAATGCTTTGCGTTTCTAATGTTAAAATGATAAAAGTATTCAATGAACCAGTACTAAACCACCAGAATGTAATCTTTGAAGGAGCTGACACTTGAAAAAGAGCAGTTCAATTTACAAAACAAATACTGCACTTAATAGAAAGAGGGTCAGGTTGCAAACCATAAGCTCTTGACTGTGTTTCTAACTCCTCAAAGTTCACTGTCCTTCAGTGCTTGAGTCTTGATTTATTTATTGTGAGATGCCTATTATACAATGTAGGTATGAGACCGTGCCATACTTTGTTCAGTATTCACATTTTGGTGTATATTTTTAAGATTTCGGGTTTAGCTCAGGGACTGCTTACCTTTTGCCTCTTGCATTTTCAAGTGGCTCCAGCGTAGCCAGGCACTCCTGCATGTGCTAAGCTTTTAGAACATCAGCTAACCCACTGCAGTCAACAGAGTTGGCCTCATGCTCAAATCTGAGGTTCACAGATCTAACTCAATGTAGCCGAAAGAAGACAGTTAACTTGAGCAGAACTCGGTGCTCCTCCAGGACAAAGTTAAGCATGTACCCCGTGCTTCAGCAGGTGAGAAATTTTAGAGGTTTGTTCATTTGGTGAATGAATGGTGCTCTTGCAGATTTGGGGAATAGAATTTCCATACTGAAACGGTAAATTATTCCTTTTTTATATTCAGAAATCTCTGGAATTTTTTTTGGAGAGTAACTTTGAGACAAAAAGGTCTGTAGGACAAGGGTAAAGGTTCTTGTTTCTTTGGGACCATCCTGAATAAAAGCAGGAGTTGTGCGTTTCTGGTACTATACCTTATACCCCATCTGCCAAAGTCCATATTATGTCTATGCCTGATCTTTCACTTGATCACACACTGTCACTCTGACACCAAGCATTTCCAAAAAGGCCAAACCCATACCGTCTTTGATTTCAGTGGGAGATATATACTTAAGATTACATCACATGGGAAGAAAATAGCCTTTGGGAGAGAAATCAGATCTGTAATTTAAATAGCTGGTATTTCCCAGAAACATAAGGCATGGAATTTCAAGTCTGTTAGAGAAGGGATTTGAGCTGAGGTCTTCCATGTCCCAGGTAGATGCAGTAATCTCTGCACTACAGACAAGAAATGGATAATGCAGGGACTGGTTTTAGGTGACACTTCTTCATGCCAAACCACATTTCCAGATCTTAAAAATCTTCTTTGTGTACACTTAAGCTATATATTTTTGGAGATTTTTTTTTGTGTCTTTGAATAAACACTCTTTGACAAAAATTAAAAAAAAATAAAAAAAAATAAAAAATAAATAAAAATTGACATAATGTTCCCAGCAAATTTTAGTGAGACTGAGTTCTGGATCTTAAGAATTCATATAGTTACCTTTTGCAAGTGTTGAAAGCACCTCAATGTATTGTCTGGATTTGGTAGTATGTAAATACCTATGTAGCACCTTGTTTGTTTCTTTGGTTTCTTTTTTCTAAATAAATCCCAACATCCATGTTCCTGACATCAGAAAGGCAGCCCAAGGAATTCTATGTTCCATTGCCATAACCAGAAAGAAGAAAACAATTCCTAGTTTCCTCTGTTTCAGAGGAAAAAATAAAAATATCTTCCCTGAAAAGATTATTTCTTTTCCACCCAAAACCTATGTTTTCCCAGCATTTCTACTCTAGACAGACTGAAACAGGCCTCTTGTTGCTGACAGAGGCATTTGCTAAAGGGTTAGACTTGTGGTTCAGAACTCAGCTGTTCTGAAATGAAAGATTATTACATCAACCCAGTGGATAACCTGTAAATGCCTTGCTTTATTTCAGCTGGAAATTCCTATGTCACAATGCTGTCTTCCTATTACTCTACTACAAATAACCCTTCGTTACACAAATATCAAATTCAGCTGATATGAAAGAAAATAATCAATAGCTTTCTGTGTATCTTGCGATGGTTCAAACTGTTCTAAATCTTTTCAGATATCACAAGTCACACTAACCAATATCTGTCGAGAACAGCCTTTTACCAAATTTGGCTGATCTGACCATTTAATTTTAAAGCAGTCACCTGCAAGCTAGCTCCCACCACGCAGAGAGGAACCAGTGTGAGACGAGAGTTAACCTTGCATTAACAGCCGCCCACTGACAGAGCTACCCAGAGGAGGGAGACTGGAATGGTGCACATCACCACAGACCATCGGTGTGGCACTACAGGGCTATAAATGTCTGGGGCCAAGGTTGCCAAAGGACTCTCACATTCAACCTCCTTTCAAATCCACATACCTTCCTGCTTGCTTCACATGCTGTTGTTTAATGTTCTTCCTTAAGGGGGGATTTTTCCAGTGCGTAGTTTGCAGATGCTTTTCCCTTTCCAAACTCCTTCCATGTGTAGGTTTTTGGTTTTTCTCAACATTGACATGTCCGTGTTTTCACGGCTGGTAACACAAGATTTGCAACATGGGATTGGATGAATTACCACTCATATCAGCACCCTGTCTCCTGAAGGAATGAGGTGCACTGTGCAGAAACTCAATAATCTTCTCAGAGAAGAAAGGCTGGGTGTTTTGTTCTTTGGAGGGGTAAATCCTAATCTCCTCTTGATTCACATGGATTATGTCAATTTTTAGCTAATGTAACATTTTATTATAAATATATATTTTTTTTTTCAACTTGACTCTTAACAAAATGGAACATGGAGAAGGGGCATAAACAGGTATGTCCTTGCAGATCTGAAAGCTATTTAAACTAATCTGGCTGATTTTGCACTGTTAACAAGGCTCAGCTGTGAAGGCAATAACAAGTAAACAGAAAGCGATAACATCTTGGATCACTATCCAGCGTGAAAGTGTTTGGACCATGGTGAACCAAGCATCTACCACATGAATTCATCCACTTCTTTGTCCTGATGTGAGTATTCTAATCCCAAAGGCTTTTCCCAGCTTTTAGTGCTCCTTGATTATCTGAAAATCAAGGAGCACTAAAGGAGTTTACAAGCTACTTCTATAAATAGACTTTCTGCTTCTCAGTTATGAAAAATGAAAATAAGTAAAGACCTTTAAGGAATAAGCAAACTGTTATTATATATAAGTGGAAAACAAGTAGGTTGTTGTAATAACTGCTTAGAGACAGCAGATTGCCTAAGTATGCAATGAGAAATTATATGAAAGATAACAAGACTGTTTGATTGCAAGTGACTTCAAAGATGACATCTGAAGGAGAGACAGTTCATCAACCTACATGATAACCAAATCATACCTTCTTTCCTTCATTTTTAAGCGCCTAGCAGCTTATTAAATCACCATGGGAAGGATAGAGATTGCAAAGTTACCATGAAATTTCGCAATATTTTTGACCATTTTTCCTCAATTAGGGAATTAGCATTTCATGCTATTCCAGTATTTATGACTCCCACTTCTTCTGTTAAAAGACTTAGGGCCATAGGTTGGAATACAGACAAGCACTTGAAACAGTGCCTAGGAAAAGGAGACACAGCTAGAAAAACAGAAACATAGAAAAGTCCCTGAAACATAGAATTTGGGTTCTGACCCCAAACTGAGATTCTAGGGAAAAGAATCTTCTCTAAATATTCAGAAAACCCACAGGGTGACCTGAATAGTACAGTCTTCAGAAAGAAGACAGGGCACACCTTCTGCCTCGTTTATCTTCATATAGGTGTGTTGAGAGGGAGTATATAATCCCTTCTGTATACAAGGCTAATCACTAAAGTACTTAACTGGGAAATGGGAGATGAGCATTTTAAACCCTCCCATCTCATCGTCTTCCCAGAAAGACACCACTAGCACCAGACGAATCATGGGCAAGGATATAGAATCATATCATAGAATCATAGAATGATATGATTTCTCCAGTTCAAGCAGAGCAATAACGTAAGTGTCAAGTTGACAAGCTGTGGAAAAATAAAAGAAGCAGGCAAGAAATAGCCTTATTTTGTATTTCAGTGTTTAGAAAAAGAAGAAAAAAAAACCCAGATTTCTGGTTCACATTTCAGTTTCCCTTTCCCAGATGAGCATCTTAACCACGAGCAGATTCCTTCTTCTTTGTTCGCAAAGCCAGGAAAGGCTTTCCAAGATAAAAGCAAGCAATCGATGGGGTTGGTGCCATGCTCCAAGTGACAAGAACAGAGGAGGATGATCTGGAGCGTGCTGAAGTCAGCCCATACCCAGTGGGGTCTGCTCCGGTAGGTCCCCCCCAGCTCCCCAGGCTCGTCGAGTGCAAGCTCTGAGTGACTGTCACAACCTGCCCTGGCTTCAGCTGTGAGAGACAGAGATAACCCAGATCTGAATGTACCCTGCAGGTACCATTCTTCTTCATTTTGTTATTCCTTATACTTTTAAGTGTATATCATTAAGCAGTGAGTCTCCAGAGAGCTGTAGTTAGTATTTTTATTTTTTTCTTTAAATCAAATTGTCTCCTAACTGCTGTATCATAAAATTATGCAGCACCACAAAATAGAAAGCTGGTTTCTGGGATACACATTTTTAAGAAAGAAAAATTATTAAGAAGTAGAGCAGCAATCATTTCCAGCTACCTAACTAATGATGGTGTTGTCCTTTCCCAAGGGCCCTTGTCACCTGTTCTAATTCACTGACTCTGACACATTGCATGCAACCACAAGCACCTAAAATCAATTGGAAATGGAAATGTCCTGACAAGGCCAAATTGAGCCCACCTAGGCTGTCAATGATTTCTTCACCCTTATTAATGCTCTGTGAATCTTCCTGGATGTACAATGGCAAATTAAACAAAAGCAGGGCAATACAGAATGGTGCAGTGCCTTGCTCTGATGTGCCTAGTCTCTGGAGCAGAGCCCTGGAGTTAGACACCCTGCAATACATCAGGGGAGCCGAGGACCTGAGACTGGGATCTAAACCAACCAGCACATTGACTGCAGAGCTGTCTTGACAGTCAACAGGTGAACACTGAAGACAAGGGAGTACCTTATATCCCACTTGGAAATAACAAACTAACCTCCTGCTTTGCACCTTACTCCATATGTGCATTTAAAGCTACATAAGCTTTTCATTGTAGTCCTTTGATGTGCTGACATGCATGGAGGGTTTTTATGAGTGTCCACAACACAAACAGGTATCCATCACTTTTTATTTTATCCAGGTAAGACTCGCGTCCTGTGATATATAGTCATTTAGGAAGGTAGACCTTGGCTCTTCTTTTTCTTGTGCCAAATGGCATCTCTATAGTCATATTTTGGAAAATTTAAAACTTACTAATTTGCCTTTCAGATTTTTCCTAATTAAAAATTAATATGTTTTAAAAATCAGCTCTTTTACACTTCTCTAATTAAATTTCCACAGGATATTTTTTGGTGGGAGAATTCAATTAGGTTTTAATTTTAGTAATCAAAAAAGCACTGGTGCTTTGAGTATTTGATTTTTAATTTAAAAATTTGACATGGCATTCCAATTAAAATGTTCAACAGTTGCATTGTAGCATAAAAAGTCTATTACATCTGGTAATCAGGAGAATCCAATGACCATAAAAAATGCAAACAGTATTTCAAGAACCCTCAGGTAATAACCATATTTAGCAAACACTAAACACTTCAATTACAGTTGCCTATAGCAGCTCTGATCACTCAGAACCCGTGGCAGCAAGTGGAAGCAACTCTTTACCTATCTCACCTTTAGATAAGGTTGTGCCCTGAATATGTCGTCAAACTCGGGTTCCAGAAATATAACCATGTCTGCCAGAGGCATTATTGAAAAGGAAGTGTTGACTCTGCTTCCCCATTCATGTAGGCTCCTTTCTCTTGCCTTTTAAGATAACTCACATAGTATCTTCTTTATAAACGATACAAGCTGCAGCTAGAAAATCTGATATATTACTGTATCCTCTTTCTTATCTGCTTTTGCTGCTTGCCTACAGATTTGAGTCAGCAAAGAAGTAAATATCTCAGAAAGGTCCTGAGCACCCTTTCTGGGACAAGACAGTATGCTGCTTCCATTTCATAGAATTGAGCATCTGACCCTTTTCCCCTCACAAAAACCCCCCTTCCCATTCTAATAAGAAGGCACTTTTTGAGAATTAAAACCCCTACATGTAAAAAATTTAATGCCACTTATGATCCTGCATCAAGAGGTATGCAGCCTTTCACACAATTGAAAAGCAGGAGCTTGGATGTGCCAAATCCACAGAACAAAGAAGAAAAATGAATCATGTATAGTCAAAGCAAATTAGGAATACGAAGAATTGTTTCAATTTTTAGCAGGTAGATCATATATATAAAACATAGACCAGTACCTTACTCGTGTCCAGCACAAGCTGGGCTTGTAGTAATTGTATACAAAGCAACCCAAAGACTATTTTGGTCCCTAAGGACTTAGTCATTGTCATAATGGATCACAATTGGCTCCATCTAGTCTACTGACCCTCCTCAGACAATGACAAATGCCACTGAAAGATTCTGATATTGTCATTGCTCCCAACAAATCGTATAATGTTTCAGAAGAATTGTATCTGTCTGTTTTGGCTTTCATATGTCTTCCATTGCTAAATAACGTAATATTCCTGTGTTAAATTTTTCCATTTTCCTTTAAATGTCAATTTTACCATGTACTGCTCGTCAATCACGTGCTTATTACACATCCTTCTAGGGTCTCCTTTGCCTCACATGACATTGCATGGTACAGACAGCAAGGCACAAGGTCAGGTGCATCTGGATGCTTAAATGTGTGACATGTTGCAGTGGGGAAAAAAACAGGTGAAAAATTTGCCAAGGTGGTCCATTTTTTTGTATAAACAATGGTATCATGCACCTAGAGAAACTGTCCTTCAGGCCACGATGACAGGTGAATTCAGAGTCCAGCCTTGTACCAGACCAGGAAAATGTTTGAGTGATGCCTGCTGTGGGTCTGTAGCGTGCTGGAGGAGCAACTCCATTTCTCTGTCTTCACACAGTCTCTGTAGAAGACAGAAAAAAAGCAGCTGGAATTTTAAGGAATGAATATGAAAAGGGATAAACTTAAAAGTCTAACTTAAAATTTAATAACAAATAAGAAAAAAGCCACCAAGAAGATTAAACAAAAGTTGAAAACAGGCTTAAAAATAAAGGAGCAAGCAAAGGAATCATTTACAAACCAAATTAAGAGAGGAATAGATAAGAAACTCTGAATATTAATAAGCAATCAGAAGAAGGGAGAAAAAGAAGCCAGAATAGGTATATTTTACCACAGGCAAAATAATGCACAATGTTTCAATCTCCCCAGTTAAATTACAGAATAAAAAGGAACCTTAATAAAATATCAGCGTGTAAATCTCTCTCCAAACCACCCACATGCTGACTGCTGCTGGAGACAAATAGGTACAATAACAGGTAGAAGGCAAAATGCCACTGCTACAAATGCAGTCCAGTTGATTTTTCTCCTGTGGAAAGTAGAGAAGGTATATTAATAAGCAAAAACCCAGCAAAATTAGAGCAGCTGAACTGACCAGCTGAACAATTTTAGTGAATGAGAATACATTGTGCACCAGCCCAGCCCCGTCCGAGGGTGTAGGAAAGCTGCTAGACAGCCTTGCTGAGGTGTTTTGGTATTTCTAGCCAGGAAGCTCTGAGCTTGCTGGGGGCACTGGAAGGTGGTGGTTGTGTTCAGGGTCCAGCCTAGAAAGTAACGCTTTCCTGCATAACTGCGGCAGGGAGTCTCTAAGAGAGAATGTGACTTTGGAAGAAAAAAATACTCATTTTTGCCACTTTTGTTATTTTGTTTGGATGGGGTTACATTATTTAAGGGTGTCCTGGGGGCAGCAGGGCTCCTGACAGTTGCTCCTATTTGAAACAATGGTCTCTCTCATTTGTTGTGGGGCTGGAGCAAACCTTCAGCTTCACATCTAAACTGCTCATGAGGCATTCTGCAGTTCTGCTTGTCATATCCTCAGGGCACCATATGCACTAATAAGACAGAGCAAGAGAAGAACCTATGCAGAAAGCTTTTGATGTCTTGTGCTGAGGTTCCTTGTGCAATCTGATGTGTTAATTGTGGCATCAGCCATTACAAAGAGGAAAAAAAATTTCATTTCTACTATAATGAACATTCAGGTTTCCTGGAAGTGATTGCACAATTCGGGCTCTTTTCCTGGCTCAGTCAGTTCTATCAGTGCCACGCTGCTGTAATTTGTCTTGCTGGGCAGTCTACTCATTCCTCACTGTGGGAGAGCAGGTCTCTCCTTCCTCTGCTGGCAGAACAGCACTCTGCAAATAAAGAGAGTGTTGCCAGAGGCTGCTGGCGTCTTCTGTTCAAAGATCCTTCTGGTGAAAAAAACCAGGCTTTCTCATTGCCAGCATATCCTTGTCTATTGCCCTGCAACCTAGCAGAGACCAGTGCAAAGTTTGAAGTTCAGTCTTCCTCTCCTGAACACAAGTTCTGCAGCCTGAACTGAATGAGAGATGACAGTGGCTCTGTTTGGGTTTTTTTGTTTGGTTGGTGGTTTGTTATTTTTTTTTTCCTTGTGCTTTCCAAAGATAATTCTCATGAAAGGTCACAGGTGAACACCTAGGAAAAAAGACAGGCTAGATCTGCAGTGGAATTTCCCCAGCTTCTGGGAACCAGGGTCTGGCCTTGGTGAGCTCTGCTGTCCCCCCAGTTCTGCCAGCCATGAGACTTACCAGTGGGGCACGGGTATCCCTATGCCGCCAGCGAGAGGTTTAGTCGTTTGGTCTCTGACATCCTTTTAGCTAGCAACAGCGGCAGGATGACAAGAACTCGTGCAGGTGTCAGGCAGGGCCTGGAAGTTCACACGCTCAGATGAGTTCCTGCTAAATACTGAGGAGGATCCTATATTGATTTCTTTTAGATTGAGCAATACAAGAGAAGTAATACAGAAAATAATCCTGCAGAGGATAAGGGAGCAATTACCATGTATTGTGTAGTGAAAATGAAATTCTTTCATTCTTTTTATCATCCTGAAATTATCTTGTGAGGACTCCAGCTCCAATGAGAGACTGCCTTCTTGCTCAAGGGAATTTCAAATTCGCAGTCAGTTAAACTCTAAGAGCTGTTTCTCCTGGGAATAAACATTTGTTTTGTTTATCTCCAGCCAACAGCTAATAGCACAATAATGATCCAATCCCCAGATCCCTTTGGCTGGAAACTGATACCTTAATCTCTGCAGTGGAAGTCTTATCAATCTTTGCTCCTATGCAGTTTGAACATTTCCTTTACATCCTCAATGCCCCCTGCAATGAAAGACTGTCGCAGATTCTGGTTATCTTTACCGTGAATTACCTCTCCCTGACCCCATTCACTCCTTTCTCACAATTATCTCCTTTGAACTATTGTCTTCTGGCCCTGTATGACTGTTACTCAAGCCCAGTGTTATTGTCTTAATTTTGCTTAACTTTCTGCATCGTTCACTATCCCGTTGGAATGACATTATATTTGATCCAGTGATCAAGCCAGACAAGCCCTGCTGTTACGCTGCCTTTACCTAATGGCAACCAACAGAGATGTGTAAAGCAAGCACAAACCGGACATTTCTTTTGAAGCTCAAACTGCATTGAACTTCTCTGTGTTATCAATTAGATCCAGTACTTCCTCAATGAAAGAGAAAATTAATATTCCCACGGGTGGTCTTGTGGCATCCCTAGGTGGTACTATTTCTTTAGATTATGTCCAGACATATTGGGTAGGGACCAGGTTCTAATCACATTTAGGGAGTCTTTAGCAGACCTGAATCAAAACCAAGCTTTCTGTCAAGGTTTATTCATCACATAAATCAAAGCAGAGAAATCATTTTACAAAACAGTGAAAACTCAGGCACAACACCAGGAAAGTCACTACTAAAAATGAATGCACCTATCAGAAAATATCCTCCATTCTTCCCTCGACACACATAGACCTAACCACTACCTTAGCCTGTGTATCTTACACAGCTTTAACACTACCCTTCTCTTACAGAGACCACCCACCTCCCATCTATTCTCCTGCACCTTCGGATATTGCAGCTGTTTGATCTGGTAACTTGATGCATAAGGGAGAAATAACACAGGATAGCATAACAACATAAATTTTCCTTCTTCAGAATACCTCACCAGTTTAATTGTTTTACGGGCATCCCACTAATTTAACCCTCTAATTAGAGGTGGCCTGTCAGATAAGCAAAGGTTAAATGATTTTTACTTTACCTCCTCCAAGTTATTGCTTGATTTGAGCACAACATACATTTCTCTGTCTGTGGTCATTCAGAGTACCTCTGTAGCTGCAGTGCATAGCAAATATCACTGCTTGTAATGAATAACAAGGATTTTATTCTCTATTTAAGCTTCATTTGGGTTTTCCTGATATCTGTATCTCAGTAATAAAATTACAGACAGATGTGGCCACGGTTGCCCTGCTATATGCCATCCACCTATTTATCTCATATGCCTCCATCTAAAAACTAAAGTTCATTGCAACCTAGCTTTGTCTAAAATAAAACAGAATGAGAAGAAGCCTCTAATGGAAGCATAAAGCTTCACAGAGACCATGAATGAGTCACACACCAGACAGTGACACTGTCCAGGAATGCAGATAACTGCATGATAAAAGCTTGCAGTGCATTCCTCCTTGTTTTGCCTCAAAAGGAAATGTACTCAGAAATAAGAGTCAACAGCATAGAGACTGCGAACCTGATGCAAAACTTATGCCAGATTTCCTTAAAATGCAAAACAAACCTCAGCATACCTGACCAGGTAAATGCCATTTTTAATGGCATGTTTACCATTTTTATGGTAGTCAGAAGATCATTAAGGTTAGGACTTTTGGACCAAATATTTTCTCTTATTGGAGGAGAAAGAAAGTTCAGGGGGACAACATGACAAGCTTTTTTTGTACCATGGAAAAGTATATCCATTGCATTCTCTTTAGTATAATTGGTTGCACATCAGTTTGCCTGAGGAGAAGCAACTCTGTGAGAGCATATGGAGTTTACCAGTGCTGTTTGGCATTTTTTAATTTTCTTCTGCCATTTGGAGAATAAAAATCGTCAAAGTATGCTGCTAGAAGCCAATTTGGCCCAAAATCTGACTCCAGACAACCCTTTGCAAAATACAGGAAAAGCAGGAATAGCTTGGGAATTTTAACATTCCCTGTTCTCCCTTTCTTCTTCTCCTTGTTTCTCCCTTCACCATTTACAGCCCAGTTATTGCTGATTTGAGCCCAAAAGCCTAGGAAAGCACCCTGACTAGAAACCAACCCTGAATAAAAATGAACCTGATCATTTATTTCTACAGCCCAGCCTGAGAGAATTGCAAAGAATATAGAGCAACCCAGCTAATGGAAAATAAATCAGTCCTTTAAAGTCCCTTCTGTTTTAGTAACTGCAAATGTTATTCATCAGTGATATGGAAAAGGGCTTTCTCTTTAATTGCACTATGTCCTCGCAGTGATTTGGGCAACTCAGAGGTGATCCTGGGCTGGCTCCTTTGCCATGGTCCTTAGCTCTCTGTTGTTCCCACCTGTTGCAACCGGTGTAAAATGCCACCCGTTTCAGTTTCAAGTAGGGAGCAATCCAAACTCGCTCATGCACTGGAGAAGAGGGTGTGATGAAGACTTGTCTTGCATTTGTATTTTAGTCAGCACTCCAGATGCTTGACCTCGGTGGGTTTGCTCTGGTCTGTAATGAGATTAAGCTCCTATTTACACTGCACACTGCAGTGAGCCTGTGGATATCTGAGCTGGCTCTGAAAAGCCGCCTGAAGAACCAGGATCAGGCTGAGAGGGAGGGGAAAGCAGCCTCTGATGGATGGCCACCAGCTCAGCCCAGCTGCTCCCGTGGCTCCTGCAGAGCTCTGCCCGCAGTGGGTATGCACAGGGACCCCGCTCCCCGCAGAGAGCTGGCTTGTCATCCCCATGGATCTGTCTGGCAGAGAACAGTTTAAATAGGGCTGGCCTTGAGTCAGACAGTGGGTCAGTGCAAAAGCCAAACAGCAGATTTCCTGCCTAGTACCTTATCCACAGGTCTTTCCTGTCATGGACCCCATACAGCTTCACTGCTGAAGACTTTTTTGCTGAAATGCTTTGCACCATCCAAATAAGCACAGCTTGACACGTGTTTGGTGGGGGTGTGGGCAGGGAGAGACTCGGGAGGGGAACAGTGGGTGGTGGAGGAAATGGAAAAACAAGGCAATGCCAGGAGGATCCGAGGACATAAACATGACACCAGACCCAGAGTCCTCTGGGCAGGGTGCAAGGTGTGGTGGATCCCTGAGGGGTCACAGGAGTCACGCTGGTTTGCCCCATGGCTCAGCGGCACTTGCTGGGACAATGAGGCTTTGATCAGGAGGATGCTGTGCTGGCAGAGGAACAAGGAGACATGGATTGGATCCTGCACTGCTGCCCTTCCATGGAGTACTGTACTGCTCCAACAGTTGCATGTTGTTTCGCAGTTCTTGGTGACTGAGAAATTAAAATGTGGTCTACCACATGCATTACAAAATGCTCACATAGGAAAATGAAGAGTCACAGGGGAGTGGTAGCCCTCAGTACCCCTTCAGCCACCACTGGGCAAGATCTGGGTGGATCTTTATGTCAGTCAAAGCTGGTGTAGGAGCATGGAAGCAGAGCGATTAAAGTTCCTTACTCTAGTTAAAGTATTGAATTTGAGCCTTGCTTCAAACTAGTGCAGAGTTTCTCAGTGAACCCAGCTGTACACATGCCCCTGATCATGCAGCTGGGGGAAGCAGAGGCCTCTGAAAGTCCACTGTGACTTAATTATAGAAACTGATGTGCCTGAGCCATCATAGCTCAATGGGCTATCTTGTCTCAGTGCCTATGGGCTCCGTAAGAGCTCCACACAGCAGTACAGGGAGTCGGGAAGCAGCCAAGAGGCCAGTTTCTTTGCTGATAGACCTGAACAAGGTCCCAGCACGGAGCACAGAGGTGAAGTGCAGGAGAATAACTTTGTTTTAGGGAGAGTGAATTAATTAAGAGTACTCTTTCCTAAAGCAAGGGGGATTTTCCCCTGAGCTCATTGGAGGTTGCATCTGCATTGCACAAAGGACAGCAGAAGGGTCTTGTGCTCTACAGGCAGGAGCCACCCTGTTTCTGTGGTGCGTTATCTGTAGAATAAAACCCACCTGAGAGATGGCTTATCAGCAAGGTTTTTACATGCGTTGCTTGGGCATACAGGAAACCATGCCTCTGACTCCTCGAGCAAGGGGGACACAGAAGGTCAGATGGCAACTGGAGTGTCGGGACCACATTCCTCCTCTGTTTCTGGGACAGCGCAGCTGCTCTGACTGCTCTGCCTTTATGTTGGCTGTATCTTGCAATTCTGCCCCAGCTGTATGTTTCTATTCCCGGCAAACGTCATATTTTTTTCTATCAGAACTTAAAAGCAAAAGTTATCTGTCCATCACCTCACAAAGTCAAACTTAGGATATGAATTTCTGGAGCATCTTCCCCAAATGCGTAATCCTCCCTCAATGACACAGCCCCTGCTAACCCAGTCACGCAATTTAGTTGTAAAAGAAAGATTTCTGTAAGCTTCCAACATTGCATCTGCCGGATCAATGTCCTGTGGGAGAAAAATGTCAATAACTAGCATTAAGGTTAGATTTGTAAACAGGTTTTTTAAGCTGGATGAAAATACGGGGTTTTGCTGGAATTCCTCAGTCTTTCCCCCATAACTTGCCTCTCAACCTCAGACTTTAATTCAAGCACTGAACATTTTCAGGGAAGACTATTCCCCTCTGGAAATGTGGTCCTCCTGCCTTTTGATCCTGCCTTCTTGTTTAAGCTTGTTTTTTCCTATATTTCATATGCCACAATATAATCCCTCCCCTCTAGGAAAAAGGTGGCAATAAAGTTGTACAGAAGCAGATGTCATTTCGATGGGAACTCCACCCTGAGGTAGCTATTTGATTTGGATATTTTCCTCTCTTGTCCCGCTTTTCTGTTGGACAGCATGGTTCATGATATACTTGCGTCTTTTCTCGCAAGGAAGAAAACTGATGCATTATGGGGTGCATACTCTAATTAAGAAACATAGCTCAGAGACACAAACAGATCACCAAATAACTGATAAATTTAATGGTATAAGGCAGTAATAATTTCCAAATAGCCAAATTATTTGGTGCTTTGGAGACTTAGCTTTTCAAGTATACTTCAGAAATTTTCATGGCAAATAGAAGAGTTTTCATATTATTAGATGGAAATGTAAGCCTAATTTCTGTCAGAGAAGAGTTTTAGTCAAAAAAAAAAAAAAAAAAAAAAGAAAAGAAAAAAATGCCCGCAATCTTAATAGTTTCCTTAGATGGCAAATCAAGAAATATCTAGCTTCTGCACGGGTGAATTGGAACCATTTTGTGAAGAGACTTCATTGAAATGATAATGTTAGCAATACAATGAAACTGTTACCTGCTTCAAAACAGAATCTGGCATATGCAGTGGATAAAAGGGATTATGCGTTATAGTTATAAATACAGACTGTATCACAGATATTTGCCTGTAGCAGAGGAATGAATTGATACATTGAAATGTAGTAATAGAGGTCTGAAATGATATCAGTTTATCCCTCCTGAAGGAGTAAGCAAAAAAGTGTACTTTCTTTATAGAAGGGGAAATGAACCAGAATTAGTCAGAGCATCTTCCATTTCTGCGCCGGGAACGGTGCCAGATCAGATTGGGGCCCTCTCATGTACTCACTCGTTCCCTTACAACCCAGCGCCGGGAGCCTGCCAGACACACACTATATTGAGCAAAGTGCAATACCTGGAGATTTTAGAAGCAGAGAGTAAATTGGAGGCAGGGTGAAAGTACATATGTTTAGAGCAGAGAATAACGAATCTTTCTAAAAGTTAGTACAGGATTTTTTTAACTAATCAAAAGTCAGACATGACTGAAATACTTTTA
>JMFS01099969.1:0-35177 GCA_000699545.1 Podiceps cristatus | reverse complement strand
GGAGGCCCCACTCGCCTCACGCGTTTCGTTCCCGAATAACATTTCTCAGAAATACTCATAGAGGGCCCCAGGGCTGGGCAGTGCACCGGCTCCCGGGCAGCCTGCGCCCAGTTACATTTGGCATTGTTATTTTGGAGTGATTTCTTTAGGCCTCCCAGTCCTGAAACAAACCCTGCCGATCCGCTGCTGAGCGGAAGACGGTATTAATGACCTAAAGTAGGTTCACTTTCCTAGCTAGTACGTATTTTAAATGCTTTGTTATTACCACAGGGAAAAAAAAAAAAAAAAAAAAAAAAAAAGATTAACAAAAATCAACCACCTGAAATTAAAGGTCATAAATTTGATTAAAAACACAGGCAGGAGTGAACTTACATACTTCTGTGGAAGAGGTAGAGTACAAAAGAGCAGTGGGAGACTTAATCTTGTAAAAGCTCCTAGCCAGCTCTAGACAAGCACTTGAAACATTTCCAGAAGTTGCCTGAGTGGGTGCTGTGGGTGTTTTCCATTGTCAGTGAGGGATAAAACAGCAGGACATTGATATGAAGTGGATTACTACTGTAATTATGGCCAGTGCACTGTTCAGTTTAATTTTCCTTTATAGTCAAAAGACCAAAAGCAGCCATAAAAATGAAAAAACCCCAAACAAACCAAAAAACAACCAAACAAAAAAAGCCCACCAAATAAAACCTGAAG
Source organism: Podiceps cristatus (assembly GCA_000699545.1). NCBI lineage: Eukaryota > Metazoa > Chordata > Aves > Podicipediformes > Podicipedidae > Podiceps > Podiceps cristatus. The sequence continues at coordinate 34,484 of JMFS01099969.1, read as the reverse complement.
CAAACCAAAACTAAAACCATCAGCCTTGCAGGATTTTGAATCCTTGTGACATGTCTCCTGACTGTAGCTTGCAAGACATAAAATATCTAAAGGGTTTAACAGCTGATTTAACTGGCTTGTGTCTTCCATGATGCAAATCAAAGCATGGGGAGAGTCCTTTCCTCAGTTTCTCCACTTCAAGTTTCTGACTGGTCCCTGTGAGACCCAAAGAAAATAAAACATGTGCCAAATAAATTTATTGCAGTTAGGTTCTCTGGTGAACATCAGAATTTGCTAGTGTAAATGTATATTGGTAGTAAAACAAGGGGGATGACTTTCAAATTATATCAAAGCAGATTCATAAGTGTCTTCAATGTGCCATTCTAAGCATGGCACACAAGGAGGCTGGGTAGTGAGAAACTGAGTATCCCATTAGATTCTGGCTTGGAAGTAGATTCTTTTCAAACCTCTTTATGAAGGTATTCTCTATAAAAGATAAATTCTGATGATTAAAGTTATGATGGCTCATCTCTGATTTTTGTTTATCCTCAAATACAAGAACACCACTTATTTACATATAGATTCATTTTGAAACCTAATTATGCTCGTGAGAGAGATGACATACTAAAATTCCACCTAATAAGTGCACCATTTGATTGCACACGTTTTAACCCTAGTTAACCAGGCTTTGTCTAATTGCATAATTGGATTATTTACATAAAGCATTGAAATCTACATGGCGTTCTTCACCATGTAATCATTTTATACATGTAAGTTGTCAGAGCACTGGTATTACTTTGTTCTGGAAAAAATAAAAGCTTTTAGTATCTGCAGCAAAAATGTATTTGAAATGTATGAAAAGATTTATGCCAGCTGTAATTGATCAGATGAAAGCAGTCTATATAAGCACAATCTATATAAAAATGTCAAGAAAGCATTCATAGTTAGCCCCTTTATACAAAGGCAGTGACAGTATTTGTGTGTTATTGAAAAGCATACTAACATGGCAGGCAAAGATCTAGCAGAAATAAGGACAGTAAAAGAAGTGCTACTTCATTTTTCATTAGAACACAGGAGTCCTGTTTTACCCAGGGGATGTCACCCAGTCCCAGAGCCTGACTTTATATCTGTTGAAATTAAAAGCAAAGCTGCCGTTCATATTGATAATATAGGGCAGCAGGCTAGTGAACATAAAAGCCAGTACTCTACACATGTATCTAGAAGGTGTGGGTTCAAATTGAAACTCTTTCTTTGTATTCCTCCTTGCTTTTGAAATACAGCAGTGTGAGAACCCAGATGAAAACTACTCTGAATTCTGTGAGTGCAAGATACAGAAATAAAATTACTTGGCACTGGAAAAATATAGGAAAAAAGCTGAGGTTTCAGCCCCACAAAATGCTATTCTGATTTGACCAAAATAGATCCCAGAGCTGAGCTGGGCCTGTTTAAAACTATGCTTTGCAAAATCAAACTCTCAACCAATAGTGTGCTAGAGAAAACAATGTTTAGGGTTTATGCAATAATTGTTTTGCTTTACATAGCACTGGAGGAAAAAACACCTGGAATTCTATATTATGTATTATGTATTATACTGGTTCTTACAGTATGGAAACACACAGAATGATCAGGAGAAAATACAAAGAAGGGCAACAAAAAAGGTGCACAGATGAGAAAATGAGATATATGAGCTAACACACAGGGAGCTAAACTAATATACGACCGGGAGAAGAGCAGCCTCAGGGGGGACATGATCAAAGTCTATAAATACCTTCTACAGTCTATAAACACCTTCAAGGTAACCATAAAAATAAAGGATAGAATTATAAAGTCTTAGAAGATGGCAGGACAAGGATCAATGAGGTAAAGCTAGAGAGGGAAGAAGTTTAAGGTAAAACGTTGGGCAATAGATGAACCCCAAACAGTCCTGGTAATTAGATGCTGTCCCTACTGATAGCTCAGGGCAGGGTTAAAGTCATTGCCGTTAATATTTTATAAGAAATGCACCTCTGAATTTCAGGATGACTGAAAATAGAATGGGCTTTTTGGAACCACTGTCTAGACAAAGAATAAAAAACATAGGCTTGTTTTTAAATGCAAGGCTAATATGTTGCTTTTAAACACATAGATCCATTATGTAGTACCTGAAGTAACAGAACAGGAAGAGGTGCACACCTGAAAGTTATTTCTGAGCCTCTCAAGATGAGCAGCACGGTACTTGCCTTCCTGCCCAGATGTATCTGAGGGGCAGTATCATACTCATTCACACCTCTTTTTTGTACTAGTGGACAGGCCAAATCCCTAACCTGTAAAGATAAAGGTTTTAAAGAATCTGAGAGAAGCCCTGATCCTATTAAAGTCAGTAGCAAAACTCTGGTTACAGTAGATCCAGGATTTCACCCTACTGTTTGTATTTCTGTGAGGGTACCAATTAATTTCACTATAACATTTGCCTTTTTAGGGCATGAGGTGGTAGAGACCTATAGGAGAGCTCCTTTGCTGCCATATCAAAATCACAAACAACAAGCCCAGTCTTACTTGGGAGGCAGTGGCAAAGGATGAGGTGGCTGGCTCTATCCTAAGCAAGAATAAGTGAAATACAGACAAGAAACTTCTTCCCCTATCATTCCACAAGACACAGATACATGAACCAAGTCTATGATACTAAAAATACATATTTTATATATAATAAAGGTCCTTCCACTTTCCATTCCATTTACTGAGGTAATTTACTGGTATCCTTCAGAATCTGTGCTTCCTTCATGAGTTGAGACTCCTTGGGAATACTTAGAAGCTGCCTTTGCACTAGGTTGTGCTGGATTGCGTATAGTAGTTTGACAGTGACATATGTTGGTTTCTGACTGTAGAGCCTGTATCGATTCACAGGCAGCAGCTGCTGATTATCTCAACAAGAAACAATAGAAATGTATTTTAATAGTAACTGATGGAGTTGCTGAACACACGCATTCCCTGCTGAGTTCAGTTGGAGATATAGGTGCACTTACACTGTTAAAATCTTAAAATTAAATGTGACATGTCTTAAATTGGTGAGCCAAATTAATGGACTATTTTCACTGCGTTGATCTTAATCTACTTCCCAAGTTCATTCAGCCAGTATTTGGCAGAGATACAAACTCTGTAACTCCCAAGCAGTAGAAAGTAGGTGAACTTCGGGTTCACATGCTTTCACCTGATGAACCAAATGACAACTGCAAAACTGCTATTAGCTGAAAGTGAGTTGGAAGGGGGTTTTAAAAAAGAGAAGTAGCAATCTCCATTGCTGAAAACAAAGTTTGTGAATAGTAGAAATGGGAGTAAGATCAAAGTTGAAAGAAAAATAAGAAAGGAAGAAACATAGTCAGAAATGAAAGCTGATAAAATATATCAGTCATTGAGCAACGGGGATGAAGTTATTTTAAATTCTGTGCTGTGATAAAAAGAATGGCTCTGTTCTGACTAAACCTTTTTGGTCTTTTCTCAAATTACATGTCAGAATGCAAATATTTATGTATGCGTCAATCTTGCAGTCTTCAATATTATTTTCAGAACAAACGTTCCCTTCTGAAAATGAAGGTTAATAATAACACTTTGTGACTCTGACTGAAAAACCTTGTCTTAGACAGTCTGGGAAGATCAGAAACTTCTTGGTAACTACAGCTTCTTCCCAGCCAAAAATAAAGAAGTACTGTGTTGGTCATGACTGATCAATGTCAGTGGTCCTCTGTCAAATTTTGCATCAGTCACAAAGGATTCAGAGTCACAGAAGGGTGGGGGCTGGCAGGGACCTCTGCAGATCATCTAGTCCAGCCCCTGCCAGAGCAGGGTCACCCAGAGCAGGCTGCACAGGGACGCGTCCAGGCGGGTCTGAATGTCCCCAGAGAAGGAGACTCCACACCTCTCTGGGCAGCCTGTGCCCAAGCTCGGTCACCCTCACAGGAAACAAGTTTTTCCTCATGTTCAAACAGAACTTCCCGTGTTCCAGCTTGTGCCCATTGCTTCTTGTCGTGTTGCTGGGCACCACTGGAAAGAGTTCGGCCTCATCCTCTTGATGACTGCCCTTGAGATATTTATTGCTTTCTGAATGGTGGAAAGAGTTCGGCCTCATCCTCTTGATGACTGCCCTTGAGATATTTATTGCTTTCTGAATGGTGGAAAGAGTTCGGCCTCATCCTCTTGATGACTGCCCTTGAGATATTTATTGCTTTCTGAATGGTGGAAAGAGTTCGGCCTCATCCTCTTGATGACTGCCCTTGAGATATTTATTGCTTTCTGAATGGTGGAAAGAGTTCGGCCTCATCCTCTTGATGACTGCCCTTGAGATATTTATTGCTTTCTGAATGGTGGAAAGAGTTCGGCCTCATCCTCTTGATGACTGCCCTTGAGATATTTATTGCTTTCTGAATGGTGGAAAGAGTTCGGCCTCATCCTCTTGATGACTGCCCTTGAGATATTTATTGCTTTCTGAATGGTGGAAAGAGTTCGGCCTCATCCTCTTGATGACTGCCCTTGAGATATTTATTGCTTTCTGAATGGTGGAAAGAGTTCGGCCTCATCCTCTTGATGACTGCCCTTGAGATATTTATTGCTTTCTGAATGGTGGAAAGAGTTCGGCCTCATCCTCTTGATGACTGCCCTTGAGATATTTATTGCTTTCTGAATGGTGGAAAGAGTTCGGCCTCATCCTCTTGATGACTGCCCTTGAGATATTTATTGCTTTCTGAATGGTGGAAAGAGTTCGGCCTCATCCTCTTGATGACTGCCCTTGAGATATTTATTGCTTTCTGAATGGTGGAAAGAGTTCGGCCTCATCCTCTTGATGACTGCCCTTGAGATATTTATTGCTTTCTGAATGGTAGCACAGCCGGCTGGTGTATCAGCCAGGCCTACCCTTGCTGAGGGTACACTCTGTCCCTTTATCTAGATCATTGATGAATAAGTTGAACAAGACTGGACCCAGCACTCACTCCTGGGTAACACCACTAGCTACAGGTCTCCAACTGGACTCTGCGCTGCTGATCACAACCCTCTGAGCTCTGCCATTGTCTAACACACACTTTCTGAGCTTACCTATGAGGATGTTATGGGAGACAGTGTCAAAAAACTCACTGAAGTCAAGGTAGAGGACATCCACCGCTATCCCCTTATCTACCCAGCCAGTCATGCCATCATAGAAAGCTACCAGATTCGTCAAGCATGATTTCCCCTTGGTGGGTCTACGTTGACAACTCCTGATAACCTTCCCTTCCTCCACATGCTTAGAGATGACATCCAGAATGAACTGTTCCATCATCTTACCAGGGATGGAGGTGAGCTTGACTGGTCTGTAGTTTCTCGGGTCCTCCTTACTGCCCTTTTTGAAGACTGGGCCCTCGGGCACTTTTCCTGTTCTCCATGACCTTTCAAAGATGATGGAGAGTGGCTTAGCAATGACATCTGCCAGCTCCCTCAGCCCTCATGGGTGCACCCCATCAGGGCCCATGGATTTGTGGGGGTCCAGGTTGCCTAACTGAGCTCTAACCTGATCCTCCTCAACCAAGGGAAGGCCTTCCTTTCTCCAGACTTGCTGTCTTACCCCCAGGGTCTGGAATTCCCGAGGGCCAGCCTTAGCAGTAAAGATTGAAGCAAAGGCGGCATTCAGTAGCTCCACTTTCTCTGTCTCCTCCATCACCAGGTCACCCATCTCATTCAGCAGTGGGCCTACGTTTTCCCCAGTCTTCTGTTTACTAATACTCTACTTGAAAGAGCCCTTCTTCTTGTCCTTTCCATCCCTTGCCAGATTTAATTCTAGGTAGACCTTAGCCTTCCTCATTGCATCACTACATACTCTGACAATGTTCCCATATTCCTCCCAAGTGGCCTGTCCCTTTTCCCACATTCTGTAGACTTCCTTCTTCTGTTTGAGTTTTTCTGGAAGCTCCTTGCTCATCCATGCAGGTCTCCTGCCTCAGGAGAGAAGACTGTCAGAATGCAGTCAAAGTCATTCTAAAGTTTATTCTGCTGGGATTTGGTTTTTCTCAGTTTACTAACAATGCTTTAAGTTCTGTTTTTCTGCTAAAGCACTAACATAATAATACAGTAAAATATAGCAGCCAGCATTTAGCAGTGAATTAGGAAAAACTGTCTCTTCTGGGAGTGATTCTGCCTGTGCTGCAGACTAGGGACTTGTGGAGGTAACCTATTCCAGATCACTTTTTTAGGCGGCTTCTCATTCAGACCAAAAGGGTCTAATTCAGAAGTGAAAGACTGTAATCACAAATACCAACATAATGAGAGAACTGCTTAGCCCAGCTAATACGGTAGTTTAAATTCTGCCTATGTTTTGGAAGTGTTCTTAACTGTAGGGAACTCTAAAATTGACAGGATTAACAGTCCTGAACTGGGAATTGTGAGGGCTTTCCATTCTCAAAAGCAGAAGAAAAATGAAAGGTGATACTGGTCCAGGTAACAGCTTGATGTTTAGGGCACTTCCCCAGCATGTGGTGATATCGACATTTTATGAAGACTTAGCAACAATTAAAATACACCCATGCTAAAGAATAGCGGGAACGTCAGACGTCTCCACTACCAAGAGCTGGTGACTTAGAGGAAGTTGGGAATGCATATTAAAAACAGTGAATTAACAAAGTGTGACTCCTCAAAGCAATATGTTTATGTGACAAACTTAGTGTAGGTTTAGATATTGGTATATATTAAGGCCAGAAATCCACACAGTTTATTTCTTGAGGGTATTTTCTATCTGGAGGTTTTCTGGCTTGGCCTTTTTCAAAAAATAGCGGGACTATTGGCAGCAATTAAAGAAGCACAGCCATATGACTTGAGTAATAATGTAATGGTGACTTCTTTAAAATAAGTGATCAAATGAAGCAGTATTGTTCTATCAAACCACATATTTTTGAAAGGTTTAGCTGTGAAAGGTTCATGAACCTAGGTAAGGTATAACCTTGTAATGAAATCAGAGACCAGAATCAGTTGTCATGGTTTCCAGTGTTATAGCAATATTTTCATAGAGCTGCAGATATAAAACAATTGAATATAGAAATTTAAATTACTTTTTTAAACAGTGACACTTACTTATAAAAAGGGTGCAGTAGGTATAAGCATGGGGAAATAGTCTCCTGCTAAAAAAAATAAAGCTGTTTCTTTCATAGGATTCAATGATTCATGTTTTAGTGTGAACGTTTCTGTATTGTTTACATCAGTAAACTTAAAAAACCCTATTGATATTAAATGTCAAAATTGTAAGAAAATTTTTAGTTTTTGTAAACATGACCATATTTCAATCTTCTCAAACACAACAAACTAATGAAATTGATGCATGTACCTTTTTGAACAATGAAATCTTTTTGTTGAACAGCTCCCCTGATTTCCTAAAAGAACAATGAAATGTATTTCTTATCAGTCAGTCTTTTCTTACAAAAAGAGTCCATTCTTGGCCTTATCACATAGAATTTTTAGAGCCACTGCTTCCCACCAAGAAGAAAATAGGGCCTGTTTTTGTTTGTAAGCCAGAGTCCAATTCCAGAATGTTGCAGAAATGGGGAGCTGGTTGTCTTTTGTTTGTTTGTTTCTCAATTTCACTCTCTTTGCAGGATTCTTTCTTAGAGGGTTGAACATAAGCAAATTGCCAGAGACATCAGCTTTGCTGAGCCAGGCTCCCCACTTGATCTGGGATTAGTATCTCAGGGAAATTTTTTTGCTTTTACTGTTTTTGAGGTGTCCTTCTACTTCCCTTTCCATCTAATCGAGGTGATACCATTCTAGGTATAACTAACGCCACCTCAAGACTCTATAAAGCAATCTGTCAGAGACATCTAAAACTCAGATCTTTGGAAGCACATGATAAGCTCATCTATCCAAGTCCACAGGTCTCAGGGAAGTAAATATTGATGACAATTACACCTAAACAGCTATTCTGCAATAAAATTAAACAAATTATTGTTGTGCAATCTTTTGAAGCATTTCAATAACCCTGTCTCTCAATGTGGTTTGGTTGCTTCAGAAATACTCTTTACGTTCTTTCCATTCCACCTATCTCTGTTTTATAGCTATGATTAGAACATTTTTAGTAGTTGTGATGATGGATCCAAAGTTTCCTCATCTTTACAAATAAGTAGATACTTGCAAAGATGCAGAATTAATGTAAGGTACAATCCCAATACAGACCAGTACTTCTAATAAAAATTAGCACATTTCCATACTCTGTGCTCCTTCATGAAGCTGATAAAATATGCTGAAAGCCATCTCAGGGTTTTATACTGAGGGAAGAATGTGGCCTGACTTGTACTTGTTCTTTACACTTCTGTAATGAGTACTGAGAGAAAAATGCAGTGCTGAGACAGAAACACAATTGTCGTGAACATGTTATACCTTTTTTGCCCTCACTGTAGGGAAGCATAAGTCCAGAAGAAAAGCACTGATTTATTATCTCTGATTCAGCCCAGGAGGATGCTTTGGCTCAAAACAAGTCTGAGCTGATGACGTGAAATAAGGAGAAAGTGGTGCAGAAAACTGAAAAGAAAGCAAAGGGATTATACTGGCTCCTTTAAATTAAAATGCCAAACTTGTGAAAAAACAACAAAAGACAAAACCCCCAAACCAAAAAGGTACCTAAATCAGGGACAAACTACAGATTCGAAAACTATGAGATGCAGGAGCAAAATCTTTTAAAAATCATTTTAGGTGGTTATCCTCTGTCCTGCCTAGATACCAAATTTTGCAGCAGGCTCAGGAACAGTCAGTTATGAAAGTCAATAATCTGGGAAGCGCGGCAGCCCGGGTGGCTTGGAGAGCCACCTGTCTGCAGAGCTAATCAGCTCATGCAGAGTTTGTCTGGCTTTCCAAAGAGTCAGAGAAGCCTTGTACCACTCAAGCCCGCAACTGAGATGTCAAGAACCCTTCAGGAATAAGCAGTAGCACCTACGAGCCACTGGGATCTGAAAATACAGGGAGCCTCACAACTCGTACAGGACAGTGGGCAGTCTGGGGACATGGGGATGCAGCAAACATCCCCGAGACCACGTGAGAGAAATGAACATCCTTTAGCTTTTGACTCTGTCAGATCTGATTTTTCCAGCACAATATTCTTCTGTCAACCAGCTCCTGAGGTACATTTGTATGATGCAAAGCATAGCAGCAAAGCAGATCTGAGGTCCCTGAGGTAGCTCCAAATAAGCTGATATACGTTGGACGATACAACATCATGCAGGGGTATTAATGTGGGTTCCTGAAGCAATAGAGACATATCAACGTGGCACAGTGTGTAGGCTAAGTAAGTCTGTCTCTGAAGAGCTTAATCTTAGCACTCTAGTGAGTCTTTTCTTTTTCCTTTTCAAGCCTGGATTATCTCAAAGCTGATCTCCCTCTCTACACTGAGAGTGAATATTTAAAGAATTTTTTCTGCAGCCTGGTTGATTTCAACAGTGGGGCTAAATTTATGTTTGAATGAAGCTACCGTAGTGTTTCTCACTGTTTGGTAGCTGCCATCCTAATTAAGTCACACAAGATCCACTCTCAGTTTCCAGAAGAGCTGAAATTGTTAAATCCAGATTTTCTTGGCTCTTTCTATGTGACTTTGTTTTATTGTCAAACTTTTATGACCCTGTTGTGGTTTAGCCCCAGCCGGCAGTTAAGTACGACAGTGCTGCTCACTCACTCCTCCCCCACAGTGGGATGGAGAGAACTGGGAAAAAAAGAAACTCAAAACTTGTGGTGGTTTGAGGTAAAAAAAGTTTTAACAGGAGAACAAAGGAAGAGAAAACAGGAAAACAAACAGTAACAGAATTTACTAAGCGTGAGATTCACGGTACAGATTGCCCTCTGCCCAGAACCAGTGCCCAGCCTGCTACTGAGCAGCGATCCCCCCCCACCGGTGCCATCCCCACTTTATATACTGAGCATGATGTCACGTGGTGTAAAATATCCCTTTGGTCAGTTAGGTTCAGCTGTCCTGGCTCTGCCCTCTTCCTGCTTCTTGTGAAAATTAACTATCCCAGCCAGAACCAGGACAGACCCCTGCAATATTATTTGTAAATTAAGATAGTTGTTTGTGGTTTTTTTTTTTTTTTTTCACACTTTACTGTGAAAGCAGAGAGCCTTTTCACTCATATTGCTGTATCACTAGCTTGATGCTAAATGTGTTTGTTTCTAGTAAAGAAAGGTGGGAGAAGAGAGGAAAGAAAGAACAACAGTTTGCATTTTAGGGTTTTTTTTGCTCCCTCTCGGTGATAGGACAAGGAGTAATGGTTTTAAACTGAAACAGGGTAGGTTTAGGTTGGATATAAAGAGGAAATTCTTTACAATGAGGGTGGTGAAGCACTGGAACGGGTTGCCCAGAGAGATGGTGGAGGCCCCATCCCTGGAAACATTCAAGACCAGGTTGGATGGGGCTGTGAGCAACCTGATCTGGGTAATGGTGTCCCTGCTCACTGCAGGGGGTTGGACTGGATGGGCTCTGGGGGTCCCTTCCAACCCAAAGCGTTCTATGATTCTATGATTCTATAATACTATGATTCTATGATTATTCCTCAAATACAGAAAACCAGAGGTCCTACCTTAAGAGGCAGCTTCATTTATGAAGTGACTGAAGTTTGCAACAAGTAGTGCTCTCAGATAAAGACTGAAGTTTTACAAACCTCAACCTCTGCTGGAAGAGGCCATTAAAGAGAAAAATGAAATGTGCAATGCAGTGAGTCTGTGAGTTGATTTGCACATGAAGGGTTTGTCCAAAATTCCCAGGCTTACAGTCATCTGGAAATGTCAGATAAACACATCAAGTTCTACAATTTTGCCTTAGCAAACTTCAAGTAGACAACAAATTTTTTTTGACAGGAGCTGGTTCTGAGAAATCACAAGAACTGATCTCTTCTTGAATTTGAGAGTCTAGTGGGAGGTGCACTTACAATTTTTAATACTTATTTGCATTGGTACCCCCTTCTCCCAGGATAAATAAGCAAGATCCCCTTAAACATGAAACTGAAATACAGCGTCAACATTTGTATTTGACTTTGCTGAGTGTGGAGGAACAGGAATTAATAAGCTTAGGACTGGACTTTCAAGATATGGACCTCTGGTCATGAGAAGTACTTTTGGTGAACAAAAACATGTGCCTCTGTCCATTAAAAGTATTTTAAGCAAGGTCTGGGAACCCAGCTTTTAGCTAAGCAATAAGGGAGTCATGAGCGAGAAGCGTTAACCAACCACAAGTTTGAAGGAGCACGTGGACAACAGTAATGAGCCAATTAAGCTTTTGTTTATGTCGCGTGTTTAGTAGATAAAACTATATAAGCACAGCTGTAAGAGCAATAAAGGTCTCTGATTCATCCTCTGTCAGAGTCTGTGTTTCAATCCGTCACAACTGAGGAAAAATAGTTCTCAGTGTTAGATTTAACATTACGTCTCGTTACTTCAGAGGACTCTGTCTCTGTATACTTTCCACTATTTCTCAAGTGTGTGTCTCGGCAAGATCACACTCTGAATGTTTTTCACTAAGTTACATATTTTAACAAAGATTTATGTTAGGGCTACTGTGTTGTGAAAAATGTCTTTTTGATTCTTACCTTTGTTGGGTTGGTTTGCCAGATGCAAGGTATAGCTGGTGAAGTTTTCAGTTAAGTAGTTGACTAACCAAAATACAGGTTGGTGTGGACTGACCGAATAGTGATTTTCAAATTCATTAGATAGGGTTATCTGAAAACCAGTCTGTTTATTTCTGAAACATGTAGAATTTTTCTATTTCAAAGGAAATGAAAAATTTCAATTTTTAAAACATTAAAATGAACTAAAATAGTGACTTCTGAATTTTCCTGCATATAATTATTTTTAAATTAAGAAAATGAACTTAAGTTCTGAACATAAAACAAAATCTTTATTTTGTGTCAGAAAGTCACTTGGCTTTCTTGGAAAAGTTCCACAAACTTTTGGCAAAAAAATATTTTACTTCATTCTGGCTCAACATAAGAATTTTTCTATTAGTACTCCAAACTTCCCAGAACTGGCAACGAGTTAGCCACTGGTTTTCTTGGAAAAGTTCCACAAACTTTTGGCAGAAAAATATTTTACTTCATTCTGGCTCAACCTAAGAATTTTTCTATTAGTATTCCAAACTTCCCAGAACTGGCAACAAGTTAGCCACTGCTAGGCCACGTTTAGCCCTCATTGTCCCGTTGTAGTGATGAGGCTGTTTTGAGAACCCGTCTCCAAGTTAATTGTGGCACTCATACCGCTAAATGAATTTGTTTTGTATTTGCCTTACCCTATACACTAATTAAGCTTGGAGATATCCAAGTGTAAAATTGAACCTGCAAAGTTTTGCCTGCACTGACTGGGAGTACAAAATCGATATACATGAGAATAATTCCAGGACTAAAAATGCAAGCATGATTAACATGTTTGTCAGAATTCAGGGTAGTTATCCTACATATTAACGCATGGGGGGGAAAAAACAAATACTTTTTATGTGACATCAGCAGCTCTGGAAGTTGAAGCTCCATTTCATGTGAGCAAAACACGACTGTCCTAGCCAGGAGGAATATATTAGTGCAGTTCTATAGCTCTGAGTTGATTCTCTATTTTCTGCTGTGAATGTTGCACATTCAGAAGATTTCTTGAACTTTTCATAATTAGATTGGTAGGAGGAGAAAGGATCCTTATTGTGATGCAGTTCTTACTACCAACATTGCAATTAATGAGAGAGATTTTCTGTCTTTTAAGCTTCCTCATTAGTTGCTGGGGGACTGGGGAACATAGTACAACAAATCCATCTTCTCCTGTTTATGGCAATAAAGCCCAAAGTTGTTTCTTTTCAGGGTTTGTCATCAAAAAAGCACATGCTTCTCCTCCCAAGATGATACATACTGTCATCATTCCTTCCACAAGGGGTGCGCACACACTGTAAGTTAATGGAATGGCATCAATATAGAAACAATGCAGTAAGATTTAATGGAATTGTATTACAGCTAACCATACACTTACCATCCCAACCAGTTTTATTTCTCTAAAAACTTTTATTTTTTTTTTTATTTTTTTTTTTACACTGATGGTAATAGAAATTTTATACAATAACAAGTTTTACATTCAACTATTAGGGTCCACCTGGTAAGATTTGAGAATGTACCAAGGCTCCAGCAAAATTATCTTTTGCAAACAGAAGTCATTAATGTCTTGGTAAAAGGATTTTCTCCTTCTGTGTGTGCATGCATGTGTATTTATGGATATACATTTACTATGAATAAAATATAAAGTGAAACCCCAACTGTAAAAAACTAATTGCATCATTTAGAATGTTGAAGGACTAAGGGAAGAAGAAAAACCCACAAACACACCAACAATGTTTTAGGCATCATTTCAGCTGCAGCTTCTAAATAACAAGAATGACTAAAATTCAGCAAAATGCCAGCTGGTTATTTATACTAAATAGAATGCAGAAATATATGCATTTAACTCCTCCCCTGAAAATACCTTTTTCAGCCCATCAGCCCATGTGGAAGCTTTTATTGGGTAGTTATACATAATCCTAATAATATTTAATCTTCTCTTTCTTCTCTGTTCAGTCCCATCTCATTACTTTCTCATTATGTGTTACTGAACATTTGTTTATAAGGTCATTGTAAGGAGGTGCCATGTATCTTCTGCCTATTTTGGGAGGTACATTATTAGACATTGAAAATAGTAAAAGCTATTAGCTATGACAGTTTTCCTAAATGCTCCTTAGTGGAGTTGCAATGTCTGAATTCTTTAAGCTGAAATAAAGTTACCAGAAACAGTGAAAAGCCAAGCAGGTCTGGATTTACAGCAGCTTAAAGACAAGCTGGATCTTGAAGATCTGCTTCTCCATCTCTTCATTCATAACATTCCTGTGAGTTCGTATATTTGTCTGAGAATGAGCTAAATGTGTGGAGTGCAACGGTTTCACTTAACAGTGCAAACAATTTCCATCAATGCCACTGCTCTATGGATGGAAACAATAGCATGGTTAAAATACAGATCAGTATTAAATGATTCACCAGGGCCAGGAGGCACTTGCTGAATTTAGAGTGTCTGGCTGAACAGCTTCTTTTTGGCCTGAAAAACACATTGTGAAAGAAACACTTAGTCAAGCTTCTGATCCCAGAATATTTGTCCTTTTCCTACAGAAAGATTGGACCAAAAAGATTAGAGTCTGGTGAGGACTAGTTGAAAACTAAGTTTAAAGGCTGAATTCTGTGTGAATGTGGGATCATAGAAATGCAGCCCTGGGGAGACCTCGAGAGACCATCTTGTCTGTGCTGCTAAGCTTAGGCAGGATCAGCACTTCCACTACTAGAGATAAATGGAAGAAAAGAACCTTCGTCAGATATGCTGGTGCAATACTTTATTGACATCTTTTCCCCTTAATATTGGATAAAAATATTCATGCCTGAAAATTTGATTTCTTGACTGATTCCTCAATGTTCACAAACAATTGATTGTCATTATAACAGCTTTATGTATACTGAAACACTTTTGATTGTGTTTCTTCTTCTTCCCGAGGTTAAGCAAACTCACTTTCATTTAACTTTAATGGGACATATTTTCTCACCCCTTCCAATCTGCCTACACCTTCTTTAACTGGAATTCCATACTGAGGCCTCACTGCGTAATAGCTCAGTTTGAAACCAAGCTCAGCTTGGAAGATCAGTTCCTGAAAAGAATATCTTTAGTTAATTCCAGTTTCTGTAGTTGTCTAATAAATACCAATTTTTACACTAGTTCCTCTATGACATAGATCTATTTTACATCATGTCAGAGAGTGTGCGGAACATTTCATCCTTTGTTTGCACCAAGCTCCGTCTCTAGGATACTGCTGCTTTGTAAGCTGCTGAAGTAAGGTTGTAGGGAAGGCAGTAAGAATATGGTTAGGCTATGCCAGAAGTCCCACTCCTCACTCAGTTATGCTCTCTCTCTCCTTTCATAGTTTGACCTCCATCAAACTGTTTTATGGAAAAAAACTCACTCTTAATACTATATAGAAGCTTCATGCAGCTTTTTGAATGCAATCTGCCTTCTGAATCCGGAACAATAAGACAATTCTGCTGTGAAAATGATCAGCTTTTGAGTATGAACAACTATAAGATATCAGGCTCTGTTTTCTCTTCAGTTCCAAGGAGCTCAGTGCAATTGCATTAGTATAAATGAGAATTCAGTCCCCTAAACATCTTAGCTCAAACCCCAAGCAGTGATTCCCCAAAAGTAAAAGCCAATGATACCAACCGGTGATCTTTGGTCCTGAAAAAGGCAGCTTTGTGCCAGAACTGGAGGATACAATTTTGGCATGTTTCCTATTAAAAAGACATAGCTCTCTGACTGATCATTTCAATAATGGAAAAAAGGTGCACAGCACTGAGGCCAGTTGTGTACTTGCGGATATCTCCATTTGACTTCTAGTTTCAAAATCAGGTTGAAAGGAACACCTGTGACTAAACAATCCCATGACTGTCAAAGCCTTTCAGCACTGATAGGTTTCTAAAGGATTTTGCATTTGCATGAGGAAAAAATGGAATAGAATTATAGAATTCTGGGTACAGAAGTCTTGATGGACAAATCATAAGACTGGATTGTCCATTGCTTTCTATCCAGAAAGAAAAAATAGTGTTACTTCAGATGTTTATTCAGGTCTGTTTCAGGTTCCTTCTGTTTTGTTTGTTTTGGTTTTTCTTCTTCAGTTCATGGTCTAGGTAGAGTTTGTAGCATTTCAGTATTGATTTTTATTCAGGAACATTTCAGATTGTAACATTACTGTAGAATCCTTTCTCATATCATTCAGTGGCAATCTCCTTTCCTGTATCTCTTCAACAGCTGAAGTGAAACATTCCTTCAAAGCCATTGTTGTCTGTCTAGAAACATTGAAAGAAATGCCATTGCTATGCAATGAGTTGCAATTAAACTATCATCTCTTATCTAGACCTATTCAGTGGAAGAGAGAAAAGTCAAGGAATAAACCACAGGCAATGTATTTCCTCACATTTCCATAAGGAAGAGCAGAAAGGGCAAGGGCTAATCAACAGAAACAAGCAAAACCAAACCCTCTTCTTATGTGTAAAATTTTGGCCAACTCAGTTAATGCTTGTGCCATAGATTTTTCCTCTATAGACTTAGCCCCTCATGGATGCTTCTTGTAGGCATTTGAAACAGGTCGTTCCAAATACCAGTTTGGGTAAGGTTGCACCATGGAGGTGCCCAGCTCTCAGTGTTTATGAAGATAGCATTCTAAGCTCCAGATTGCCTCACTTAGGTGGCTAATGCTAATTTCTTGAGTTTGGACATATGGGCTGAGATTCTATAAATCCATGAAACATACCCTTTACAAAGGATGTTATCCTGAAAAGAATCCTAAACACTGAAAGAAGCAAGGCATGAGTTTGGCAAAAACTCGTGGTTGGTCATCTAAATTTGTAACTTTCTGGGCTGATTCTGTCCAACTTTTCAACAGTCCTTGAATGAGAGAATTCAGGATGCTGGTAGTGAGTTGGTAGTTCTCTCAAATTCATTTCACCATGTATTCACATGTAAGACAGGGACAGGATGTTTTACTTTGCTCAGACACTAGCTCCATTACCGTACTTTAGAAAAACAGATGGAAAATCAACCAAGGGGGAAGACAAATCCTCTTTATGCATAATGAATTTATGGCAGATACATCTGTCCTCTTTTCCTCTGATCTGTGTGAAAATTAAGCATTTGAAATTACCTTATTTAAGTCATTGAAATGGATTCTCTAATAGTAGTGATGATGAGCATAACTGCAGAACTCGAAAATGTGCATGAGCAGTTTTCCAGACTGCTTGTTGAGAGTTAGGGTAAAGAGAAAATAAAATCCGATCAGATCTCAGATTCTGTAGTCAGTAGTATTATGACCATGAATCTTGAGCTGTTTCTGTCTGGATACGGATAAAGCTCTGTGCCTGAATAATCGAACTCTGATTTACAATGATTTTACCCGTATTTCATTCTCAGACGGCTTCGAAGCAGAATGGGCTTAAACAAAATTCACACCACCTGATACATGTTTTTCCTTCGTTGGTTTTAACAGCTCTTTGCAAAATGCAGGAGTCAGTCTGTTTTATATGAGGCTAAACTAAAGACTTAATTCAAGTTACAGAAATCAAAATATCTCCATTGACTTCAGAAGGGAGTTTAGATCTGATGCTAACGACATCTGTCAATAGGTATCAATGCTTGTGCCTGTTAGTAAAGTTACTCTTCTTCCTTGCTTAGCACACCAAAGAAATCAGCCTCTTAGCACTTGGTCTTGTTTCAGTTACAGTGGTCTATAAAGATCAAGCTCCTTCCTCCTTGAAAGAACAAGACAGCTGTTTCCTCAGCAGCGGGGGTCAAAAAGCTAACAACAGGTGTTACTTGTAACAGCACAACAAATACTTAAGTGATGTGGAGGCTGTTTCCAATCCTATCAGTTTACATGATATTATATAGATACAAATACTTTACCTTAAGGAATCCTTAAGCAGTGTAAGCCCATTCTCTGCAAACTAAGGTAGAGAGAGAACCTTCAATCTTGGACTTAGAAGTGGTCATAGATTATACATCCAGATGAAACTGTGGAATACAGGTAGAAAATAAAGCAGGACTGCTGCTGCTTTAACTCCCTATGACCCTCTTCTGCATGCTTTCAGGCAGAATATGAGTTCTGTTCAGAGGCAACATGCTGTGGGGCAATCTTCACTCTCTAATTCCTCACAGAGCCTTCACTTTTGTCTTTCTTGTTCTGCTCTTGTCAATATTCTTGTGCCTTTGAAAGCTAATGAGGAGGCTTTTGGACTTGAACAGATTTTAGATCAGAAATTTTGGAGACAGAGGTTGTGTACTGTTGTAGAGAGTACTTCTGGCTGTGTGCACATAGGCAATTAGAGTTTGGAAAACAGATGTGGCAAGGGGCTGGTTTTAGAGTTTATATTTATTGTGTTCAAAAGTATTTTACTGCCTTAGTCTAGAGTAATTCCTTCTATCCAAGTGACTCTTCAAAGGTTTCAAAAGAGGACTGTTTTCTTCTTTCAATATAAACAAGAGGTTATTCTGTTTCAAAGTAAAGGCCTCTTCTTTGTGTGCAGCAAAGTTCTGCTAGATTTTTCCATGAACTGGTTATAAAACTGATTCCTTATTTAGGTCCGTGTTGCCATACTGCAGTGCTTTGCTGAAATTTTGCTTGGCTGTGACAATTTTTACTAAGAGAATAGGGATATCTTAGTCATAATGATCATTATTTTCTGGTAACATTTTGTTGCTCTTTCTCCCATTTCCTTGACCAGGTAGGCAATATTCAGAGCACTTTTGAGTCACATCTGTCATGAAGAGAAGTAAAGGACCTGGTGAATTACAATCTTCAGCATAGCTCAAAGGAAAATATGTCTGAATTCCTCTTTCCCCAATACTGCAAAAAAATTGCAAGTGATGGGAAACACTGTCTTCATTCACTGTTCAGAAATTCTTCTGAACCAAGGTTTTGGGCATCTGGAAATCCTGACTACACACACAGCACGTGCACAAGCCCACCCCACTATTCCTGTATCATCTGCTAACACAATGAGCATATCTCAAATCCTCTGGACACACAGCCTGTTCACAAACCACATGTGCAGCACATGCAGAGAATGGCAGATGCTGCTTCTTGCTGCAAACCACATGCAAATAGATGTTTATCTGGGAAATTCAGGTGAGGAAGCTAGCACTCTTCTAGGCAATGGGAGCTCTCAGAATGGCAGAGAAATTTTGAAACAATCCCTGAGAGAACAGAGAGGTCAGCAAAGTAGCAGAACAATATTACCCTTTAAAAGTGTTTAGCACCTCTGGGCAAGTGAGCTGCATGAGCTGTTGAGAGTGTTACATTAGGTAAAGATCAAGACTTATGTTTCATGACATGTTAAGGACTCAGAAAAAAAATCATGTCTATTCATGTCTAGTATTCTCCCTGCCATCCACTTTTACTTCTGTTTCATAATGAGGCAAAGAAGAAGTCCTTGAAGGTTTTCATTGTTAATACATGACAGTCTAAATCAACTGTATCTTGTGCCATATCTGTCTGGAACCTGTACACGTCCGCAAGGGGTTATGAAATGCTTTGGAAAACGAGGGACAGATGACTGATTGGCTAGTGACTATTTTGACAGTTCCTATTAGACTATATAAACACAGATCATGATTTTCCCTGTCAGATTGGTACTACTCTGTGGAAAGGGGAAGTGAATGATCAAGAAAACACTAGCATTGAATTTGAAAAAATCTAAATATTACGTGCACCTTCAGGGAACTGTAGCAAGAATGTAACAGCTTAAAACACCCTTTCAGGAATTTTCACTCACCTACAGAGAACTTGGCCTTTTCACACAGGCAGATGATTTTTCCCTCCTGGTCCAAGAAGATCTGAAAACTCAAAAAGCTCACTGTGAAATGAGAATGCTTCAGATACAGATGAGTCTTTAAAACCTTTATCAGCAGCATTTGGAACAAAGCTTATGATAGAGGGGAAACAGCTGGGGATGGCAAGTGCTGAAAGTAAACAACTGAGATGGGGTAGATGATTTGTGCTACCTTATAAATGTCGGATGGTTGCCATTAGATAAATGGAGTGTTAGCCTAATTAAGCATCCCAGACTTCCAGTTTTGCAAGAACATATTCTGTTACAGAAAGAACTGATTTCTGTGACAAGGGGATCGTTATCAGACAAACATAAAGGTTTCCTTCCTGCGCCTGCCCTTTCTCCAGGCGGTGCAACAGTTTGGTGTTTCTTATAGGAAGGGCAGAACTGCAGCAATGATGTGCCAGGCGGGTGCTTCGCCCTAACATACGATGTGCATTTCCTCTCTGAATGCATTTCACCAAGCTGTAAAAACAAGCGGAAAACATTCAGGGATTGGAAAGATCTTTTGCAACCTTTTTCATTCCACATCACCAGTATTTCCCCTCCATGTAAAAGTCATCGTAGCTGCTAATCATTATTAATAATAGCAGTAGTACTAGTAATGAAATAAATCCATCATCACAAAATTTAATAAATTAATATGGTTCTGTAAAATTCATAGTTTATCATTGTATATACTTTGATTCTGGAAAAATGTTTCACTTTATCACCCTATTTTTTTCACTGTATGGCAAATAAGAGAAGTGGGAACCACCAAAGACACTTTATTCTTCCCAGATCAGGCCAGTTCTCACCTTAAAAACTTCACCATTTCATGGACACTTCTTTGACGTTTGATATATTGCTGTTTTCATTTATTTTTCCTGCTATTTGGACTTTTAACAGAGTGCACAAGTGTTCCCATCAAAGCCAGTTTGGAGTTAATCTTACAAGCAGGAGCTCATGTTGCAGTATCAAATGTTCTAGTCACTAACATACTGCATCTGCTAAATTCCCATCATCCCGTAAGATTGTAATTCTGCTTTAAAAAAAGCACTGACATTTTTGCCTGTCAATATTTTCTCATTGCTCGTGACATAGCTGTTCTTAAAACGCACAGTGAATCCTTTCTCTCTCTCTATATATATACACCATAATTATGCAGAAATGTAAATTAGATTTAACACATATAATTGCCATAATCATGTATTTGGGCTTTTTTTTTTTTAACTTGGAACAAATTCTTTCCCCAGTTTTTCCTTTGCCCTAGCAAATACCCACACATCTTCAAGTAAGTAAATTAAAGGTTTAGTATCTGCATCATTAGACTCTTCTTTGCTCAAACTTTTGAATACCTTACTGGCTTTCACTCTCCAGCTATCTTTAAAACATCCTAACCCGTGTTACCAACGGCTATGCAGTCTTCCATTCTTTATGAAAGATATTCTAAAGGTTAAGTCAATTAAGGCTACCAAGTTTATATGAAGCATAGTCAGTGAATCATCATTTTTCATTTGCATATAGTGCTTATTCTATGTTTTAATTTAACCAAATAGGCAATAAGAACGGCATTTACCTCACGAAAATTTAGACGTTGTAGGTATATAGTCTGATCTCATCACCTTGGGCTCCATTTCTAGCCAACTGAGAGTCAGGACTGTTTGAGAATGATTAATCTGATCTATGTAATATATCTAATTTGGGCAGTAAAATTCTATGCAGAGAGACAGAACCAAAAACTCTTAGTACTGTGTGCATAAGCAAAGAGTGAATACACAAGAGTGCCTCAAAGGGCTTCCTCTCAATTAAAAACAGGAAGAACTTGTATAGATCAGTATTCTGGGAAGAAACAAAGTATTAAAAAGTACATTGGTCCCAACCTCCAGGGTAATCGCTCTGGACTTGGAACACAAAGGAACTTACCACTTTGCAGGATAATGCCATAAAAAAATTAGACTTAATTTTGAGGTAGCCCAAATATGCAAGTCCACATCCAAGAGTACCATATACGTAGCAGTTGTAGATATGTTTGGAAGTGCATTTTGCACAAGAACAATGCTACACATTGTGTTCTTACATAAAAGAAAGTGCAGTGAAGCATTATGCAGAAAAACACATGCACAAAGGGAGCATGAACTGGGAGACTTGTCCTTGTTCCTAAGCCTTCTCTGGTTCCCCAATAGAGATATCAGCTATCCCTCTTTAAGATGGAGAAATGAAGGCAAAAAAAACCCCTGCAAAATAGCACATTCCTAAAGCTACATTCAGCCATAACCCAGAACAGAACTCCAGTTTCTCATCTAACCGCATTGCTTTCTTCCCGTCTTGTCAACATTATCAATGTTTACTTTTCTACAGAAATAGAAAATTTAAAATTTTTACTCTATGGCATTCAGTCATCTTGAATGGCTGGGAAAGTTTTGTAACCACCCTTCTTTTTCATAGAATTAAATTGCTTCAGCTGTGCAAGTTATTGACATTTATAAAAACAATCATGTTCAATAGGCTTTATCTGAGGATTTCAGAGCAACCAAACAATGAACCGAACCTGACTTTTATTCATTTATTTTTAGTGGCTGTGTCAAATGAAGGACGGGGAAATTCAGTAATTTGAGCAAAGCTACACAATCAGTATGGGAACCAGGAATATAATTCATTAATCTTGACTACAAGTTCATTGCTATATTCTTTAAGAAACACACTGTCCCTCATTTTGATACTCAGAAAGTTTGATTTAACTGTACTGTGGCTTATTCTCCTCCACTTTACCTTTTGCTGTATTTCTTTTTTGCTTCTTTATTCTCTTGTAACTCTGATGCATTGTGTGCCTCAAGAAATCCACAGAGAGAGGTGCACACTTGTCTCTGATGGTATATGATATTGCAGCCTCCCCAACTTGGGGCTGTTATAGAAAACATATATTTCTGCAAATGTAAACAGAGTTTTATGGCTATCATTTTAGTTTCTGACTTGTTCAGTGCTGTCATCTTTGTTGACTGTGGGTATGTGCATTTCTGTGGCTATGAGTTATTTCCTCCAGATGGATGCAGATAAACTTCTTTAAAGTAACTTCTGTAACTGTTGACAGGTGCATGCTGCTGCAAACCACCCTTGCCTAGCAAAAGCCCTGGCAGCTAAGATCCTAAGTGAGAAATGCTTTGCATCCATGGGTTTCCACTAGTGGGTGTTTAATCATCCTTCTCTTTCTCTTGGCTTTATGTTCTATGGTGATAAAAGAGGCAAAGCACAGAAACAAAGATATTTCAGCATTCAGTCAGACTAAAGAGCTTCACAGCTCCTTTCTTTATAGAAAGGGCAATGTCTGCACTTATTTGAAACAAGTCTCAGCTGCTGATTCTCTTTGTTTTCTCGGTTTTGTGTAAGTGAACAATTCTAGTCAAGACTGCAGTGCCCGATTCTGATTAATACTCTTGCATAATGCTGTCTGCTCTAAGGCAGAATGGTGTAAAAAGGCATTAGTATAAATATGACTTAAGTCCAGTGGAATTATGTTGGTGTATTGATGGATGTGAGAACAAACTCAGACCCCTAGGTCTTTCAATTATAACTGAAAAGTGAAGGGAGTGTAAAGATATGATTAATTGGAGGACACATTGGAAAAAACTTCAGTGGATCGGGGCAGAGATTCAGCCAGCTCTGTATTGTGTTGCAAATATTTTCTAAACCCACAGACGCTTGACCTTTTTAGCAGATAAGGGCCATTCTGGGAAAAGGCTATGGCCAACCTTGATTATGCATCGCAGTACAAGGACATGGGGTTGGAGACTCCTGCAGTTTAAAGCATGCACAGGGACACCTTTTCTTTTTTCTGGTAGACTCTAGAACTGTCTTTAACGCTCCTTAGAAAACTACATGCCTTGGTCCTTATTGGTGTTTAGAGAGTCTGATAAATAGCTGCCATTTTACAGCAAGGTACCAGAAAGACCGCAATAGGCAGAGATAGGTAAATCTGCCTTCTAATAAAAATTGAATATGGCTGTTGTCTATTTATTCTAAATACATTTTCCTGCAAGAAAAAGAAACCCTCTGAATGTTCTTGTTCTCTACAGAAGCCACCAATATATGCATGAAATTTGTCAGCTGCTAATGTACTTGGAGTTATTTTATGGTAGGTGTTGGGTGGGATGCGAACAGAGGATGTTCTGTAGAACACAGTCCAGTAAAGTTGAAAACTTGGAAAACTGCTCAAAGATTAAAACTTTGATCTATATTAGGCCAATATTTACTTGTTAGGCCATAGATGCCAGCCCCTTCCCTCCTTCCTCAGAAATCTGACATTCCACAAGTCTCTCAGATAGATAATGCAGTAGGGCTTCCAGTGTCGTTCAAGCAGTGGTCAGATAGCTGAGTAGCACCAAAATTTGTGCTCAATTTGCCCATCCTTAGAGAATGGCCTTGTTCATTCCAATTGCCACTGCATCAAACATAAAAAATCATCTACGTGTCTCTGGCTTTTATTGCTATTCTTATAATAGAGATGACTTGGATGCAAATTTTTTTTGAGTAAAGACTTCTTACACCAGCAGCTAATAGTTTGGATATTAATGCTAATACAAAAGGGATCTACTGGTGAGGAAAACTGTAACTTAGGAAAAGAAATTAGAGTTTAGATGGACAACAAAGTTGTTTTCATGAGAATAAAAATGAAGTGTGCACTCCATTCCACAACAGTGGAGTAAGACGTCATGGAAATATCAATTGCAGCTGTGCACAGTGACAATCAATGGGGACAAGCAGAGATTTATTTAAAAGCTATCTCCTGGCAAAGACAAATGGGTCTGTTTTATTTATTTAAAACATTACTCTCTGGGATGGCCGTAGAAGATACATATCTCATTTCTCAGTGGACCCTGAGTAGGATGTGGGAGGGGAGTTAATGAATGTTTGTGTTTCATAGAAATTCAGGTTATATGTTTCAGAAAGAAAACGTGTTGCTGCAGAAGTTTCAGAAGTTATATGTGGGTTCTTTTGGAAAAGGTAAGCCAGTGTGACCCGACTATCTGGGTTGACAATACAGGGATCCCTTGGAACAAGAACACCAACTTTACCATAGACTGCTTTGCTGTAGAAGCTCCATTCTGTCACACAGGGAATGCTTGAGACAGTGGAGGTGAAGCATTGTCCCCATAGAGAATAAATCCTGTAGCATCTCCTCTCAGACTAATGATACCAGACTGTCCAATTAGATCCAGCTGCACAGAGATTTCAACACATGCCCTCGGGCAAGTAGAATAGCACCACGCCATCATTTTGCTGAGGCAGCAGCCATGAGTAAAGTATTTTTAGCAGTAAGTGAACCAGTTTCTGTCATGTAGATCCCCTGAGGCTAAAATGATCCACAGAGATTTTAGTTGCCCTGGTCTAAGTTTTTCTAAAAAAAGTCACTGTTGAATTTCTGCATGGGGAAGGAACAACAAGCTATTTTTGTCACCAGAGTGCAGTACAGTTTAGGCTAGCTGTTAAGAATGGGGAAGATGGGGGTTACGTCCCTGTTCCCAAGACTGTTTCTACATTTAACACAAAACCAGTTAAAACACAGGAGTAGGCATCCTGGGATGGAAGCCCTGATATGTACAGAAGCCTAATCTGTTTTACACTTGCTCCAGGTAATGAATGCTCCATTTTTTTTACTTCTTTCAGTGATAATTTTGACCTGGGTACAGATGTGTTCAATTCTGTAAAATACATAATTGAGAACTTGGGCAGGTATAGAAATTTCAGGAACCTGGGGACATTCCAAATTTAGATACAGGACAGAAATCATTTCAACTAACTGTGCCCATCTAGAAGACAAGCGTTAACTAAGGTAGGCATCTATCCTTTTGTAGCCAAAGGAGAGAAAATTTGGCATTCCAGAACTCAAGTTCATCCCTTTCTAAGGTAGTCATGGGATGAATTGCTGCCTGGGAGTGTCTGTTCATCTGTGTAAATGATGGCAAGAGCCAAAATAATTAGCTGATAAAAGACATTTTATATGGCTAGGGTTTAATGTGATGAAGGTCATCCCTAAATTCTGTTCAAATCTGTCTCCGGGCACTTCAATCCTCTGCAAAGGTGGTCCTGAGTTCACGTACTAAGACTATGAACTATTTTTTTCTTGATGCACGTGAAACAGTTGTTACATTGCTTAAGCCTGTTTTGAACTATTACAGACATTTGCAGCCATTTTGTGTTCATAGACAGTTCAGAGAGCATTCTCAGTTATTCTGGTTTTAATCATATTCTCTACTGCCCTTCAAGCTTGGAAGGAAAAGCTAGCATGGAAGCCACGTGCTTTTGTCTAAGTGAAGAGCAGACTCAGCCCTTCCCTAAAACATAGCAGACAAGTTCATTTCCATCCGCACTTCAACGTGGCTTTTAAGGGTTGATTGCTGCTTCTGTATGCAAGCATGGTAAAAATAGGAGGAGGGAACAAGAGCAAGCGAGACAAATTAGGCAAGGTAGAGGATGCAGCTGTGAATCCCAGGTGGAGTGTTTATTCCCATGTGCCACAGATGAGAGCACCCGGTCAGTGATCTGAATCCACTGTCTCTCACACTCTTATCAGAAACACAACTACAATTTTAGAAATGAAATGTCCATCTTCTACTGACTCCCCATATTTTGTTTTCCATATGTGTTAAACAAGAATAAAGAAAAACCACCTTGGGTTATGTGTTTCACTGAGAATACAGTTTGATAATTAGAGAGTGTAACCAATTGCAGAAGCTAATGACTGAGTGACGGGCATGGCAGTTGAAAACTGGGTGGAGGTATACAAGCTACAATAATTAAGCACTAAGATAAAATACTAAGGGGCTGTAACAAATTGCATCCTTGTGTAGTAGATATACAGGAAAGGAAGTATAACATACATACACAGAGTTCATAAATTGAAACATGTGAATTATACAAGCATATAGCCAAAAGACTCCACTGAAAAATAAAATGCGGAAGAAGAGACTGGGATAAAAGCATAGCGTAGGAGTAGCAGTGGAGAAATGGTGAACACTGACTGGTTTTGTCACCATTGCTCAGGTACTTCTGTTCATCTGTGTTTCTTGGGGAGGCTTTCAAAAACACAAAGTATTGCAGATAGCTGTCCCACCAAAATGCATTCTGTCTTGTATAATAAAAGCTTTCTGAATTGTATTGGACAACATTCCTCTCTGTAAGTATGGCTCAGCAATTACTAGTCCAGTTTAAATCTGCATGGATGTCCTGGAAATGGGAAACCAAATGGTGTTCTTTCTGACTAAGCCCTAATTACCACAAACAATTATTTTATAAAAGACATGCAAATTAATCAACTGATAATTCTGCTGGGATGTGGCAACCAGCAAATGACAAAATAGTATTTTTTCTGTGGTCTTGAAAGTAGGAAAACTTTTTGTAATTATCAAAGCCAACAAATGTTTCATCAGATTAACCCAGAAAGCTCACCCACTGAGCAGTAAGATGTAACACTGGTAAGTGTTGTGTCTAGTTTTACTAACTTTGGGGGGTTTTGGCTGTAAACACTCTGATGAGTGTCCCTAGATAGTTCCACTACAGATTAAATTGACCTTTACTTAAAGGTCCGTTACAATGTGACAGTTGTGGTCCTTGGCATGGACATTGAGAAAATGTATCTCGGTCTGTTTTTAGTAAGAGGGTCTGAGAAGCCATTAAGAAACTCAGACACAGAACAGAATGCTAGTCAAAGCAGAACTTTTCCCAAAGTTATTCACAGTCAACCATTGGAGATCAGCATATGTTTTTCTGGAATAGTATGTGGTTACCCTCTTATTATCAATGAGGTTATGGATAATATGCACATCATACAGTAATAAGCTAGTGTCATTACCGCACCTCCCACTGTTAGGCTGTCTTGGTACCCATCTTTGGCCTAAATTGTTTCTGCTGAAAAACCTTACTAATTTTTTTAAAAAGGGAAAAAATTAGGCTATTGTTAGCCATATCTTTGTGAAAAGCTAAATTAAATTATTCCATTCAAGTTAGTCCTCCCAGGTTGGTATTGTTGTCACTTTAGGAAGTGTTCAAGTTTCAGTAGGACACATCTGTCTGCAGATGTGTGCCTAAAGCACCCTATGGTTCTAGTACTTGTAGGACTGTGCAGATAAAAACAATGAATTAGGCATCTTACTAAGATAATGGGCTTCCTTTCACCTGTTCTGAAACACTTCTGATTTCACCTAGTTCTCTTTCTGTTTCTTGTCCTGTTGCTACACATTTCAAAGCCAGAGCTTTGTGCATTTATTTGTTGGTTCAGTTTCACATTTGAACCACTGCTGACCAACATTTTCTTTCTCCACGTTTCTTCTTAATTGATTACAGATCCTTCCAAGACATTGGTATACTTCACCAAAGACAAAATAGCTCCCTCCCCGCCCCTGTTGCCAGATTTCTATTCTGTGCTTGAACTTGCCCTCTTTCTTCTGATTTATTTCTGTTTGCCTCTATTCCTCTTTGCTGCCTCCTGTCTGAATGAAGGAATGGGCTTGTTAACTGTGGAGGTGGTCTTTTTGCAAGACAGATTTTAGAAGTATTTCTTTGCTTGTAATAGAGACACCAAAATGATTCTAAAAATTGTCTTTTTATTTCTCTGCAACAACAGATGCATAGGCTAGCATAGTATTTTCTTATAAGGTTAACTATGGGTTGATTCTCTATTATCAAGGATAACTTTATTGGTCCACTGAGCTTGAGATGTTTAGCACCCTTTAAGATGGGTAAAAAAAATCCATTAGTAGGTAAAGACTGCTTTCTACAGGAGAGGTAGGAATTGCCCTTTCAAAAATATATGACACCCAGAAGAAAATAATTCTGTATTGAATTTGTACACTGAGTATGTGACACTTGGGAATAATTCAAGCCCACTTCAGATGAGGTAGTAATGAAAAATAGTTGGACGCAGAGTTCATATGGATCATTTCCCTTATAAACATGTCTTGCTGCTTCCTGTGTTTCCACTTCTAAACTGCTTGTTTTCCCTATGGGTGTATTTTCTATATGTTAGGTATATTTAGTGAAAACATTGTTGAGTCTTCACTTGATCCATAGAGAAGTGATCCTATATTGAAACAGCAAAGCCTGAAACTAACATGTTATCTAAACAAATCATGAACTACTGACTGTTTCAGTAGCTCAGGTACACTCTGCACACTCTTAGATAGCATAATTTACACTAAAAAAGATATAGAGGCACTGAGAATTACAGCATTAGGGTTGTCAATTAAATGACTGCCTGAGTATTTAGAACTTGTATCTGCTGCTCCTTGCTGGCTGATTTGCATTATGAGTTTTTTTTCATTTTGTGCTTATTTCAGCATGGCCTGATGGGGATACAGAATTAGGCACAACCATTCAAGCTACTCTGGCCAAAATCAGGCAGAAAATTCAGAGATGATGATAGCTATACATATATATATACACACACATACCATGTACTGCATTCAGCGTTCTTTCTTTCCCCCTTTTTATTTTTTTTTCATACCATTACTTATTTTTTAACTGAAAGACTGGAACTGCCTAAAATGATTTCTTTGTAAACACCTGCATATTATATACTGTGTTGCCTAGCACTCTTGGATCCACTCATTTTGAAAGCCTGCAGATTAGCAGAATATCCTTGTCAGCTGTGTTCTGCTTACTGCAAGTACTACCCAGTCACAAAACAAGGGAGTGTAACGAGTTTCATGTGATGGTAATAGTTCCCTTATGGAAGAGGAACAAAGAAGGTATAAAAAGGCAGAGAAGAATTTTGATTCCTTTTTGATGTGGTGTTGGAAGAAGATGTAGACAATGGTGGATGGGAAGAGCTGTAGAATACTTTTGCTGTATTAAAAGTAAAAGGTAGGAAGTGGTTTTGCTGTAGCTGGGTTAGCTTTGGGGATTGAATTTACAGAGTTATTTTTACCTGTATTCTTGTGTATTTTGGCAGGCTATATAGGTGATTTTTTTTCTCATAAAGCTGGCCCTAGAAGACTATGGAAAAACTTCAGCTTAAGTTTTCAGTCTGCAAGCTGTGTGTGTATATTTAACTTATATTATATAACCTAGTTATATAATAAGAAGTTATTGTGCAACTTACATAATATATATTATATTTAAGAGTGCATGGAGCCTCTGCTTTTCTTGCTTTGTGTGTCCACAGTTTGTGGTACTGCTGTTACTTTCTGTATGGATCTTTAGGTTGGAAGGGCTACAAACACCTTGCTCCTTAGTTGCTTAGCTACATATTTCAGTTTTATAGCTATTATAGTCGAGTACCAGCTATAGGTTACTGGAAGTAAACAGGCCAGAAAAAGGGAAGATCTTAAAGTTATGTAATAGAGAATGGATGTTGTGGTGGGAGGCAGGGAATGCACTGAACAATTCACAGCCAATGATACGGTTTTACTAAGAATGCAAGGCTTTTTGTAGAAGTAGTCTGTCAATTTAGTAGAAATGAGATCAAGGTTTTGGTGAGAGTCACTTAAGGAAACAGCTTTTGGAGGAATATTTCATATTTTTTTTAGTACTCAAATTAAAAACAAAAATCAGAGGATAGGAAGGGGTTCTTTTTTCTGCTAGAGTGTTTTTATTAGTAGGAATGTTCTAAAAATATTTAGGTGTTAAAGTGACTCTATTCTTCTGGAAAGAAGGAAAACATAAGTAAAAGGCTAGCACACATACTATATTTCACACTTGCTGATGCGGAAAGACCCGAAGCATGATAGTATCTGCCAGTCTGTGCTATATACCAGCTCAAACTGTTTCAAGGCTGTCGAAGTTATCTTGAAAATACCTACCCAGGGAAACAGTCAGATTTTGACTGTGGAGATTAGAAATGGAAGAAAAAAATATTAATTTGCAATGTGCCTGAATCACAAACAGCTTGTTTTCCTGTCTTCCTGTTGTTAACCGCATTCCACACTAGCAGACAGAGTTGCCAGACAATCTGAGTTTCTCAACTACTTTGCTTGTGAAGTAGGATTGGGTGGGAATAGAAAGAAGCAAAAGGTATAGAAGTGGTGTGGCTGATTTCTATTCAGTCTTTTCACTGTGTAGGGACCTAGAAGGTTCTAATGTTTTTTGTTGCCAAACCTCTTGTCCTGTTTGTGAGCACCAGCAAAATGGGGTCCTCTCTGGACCCTCTCCTGCAAGAACTTTGTTTTCTTTAATAAGCTTGTCTACTTTCTGGTCAAGAGTTGACCAAGAACAAGGAAAAAGAAATTATTTGGAGCAGCATCAAAAAGCTTTACAGAAGTAATAACTATGCAACATATTCTTTACGGTTATGTAGGGGCACCTTTTGTGTTTCCACACATTCAGTCATAAAAATCCCTCAATCTTTTTAGTTTGCCTTGTCATGATCTTTTTTGCTATTTTTCATGTGACCTCACAGCTTTGATATTTTATGTAGATGTAATCTGTAACACTTAAGTTGTAGTTAAACTTCGATGGAGTTTGACGGGTAAAGTTTACTATCCACTGTTATGATTTGATCCTTAAGTACAAGAGAACTTGTTTGAGGAAGCAGCTGAAGACTGCTCATTTTCAGAGTGCATGTTTCAGAGTTCAGACAATTTCATGTTTTTCTTGGGCATGAAACCTGTATTGCTAGGAGGATTCTGATCCCAGATAACTGAAGGAGTGGTCAGCCTATTGATTACCCTGTATCTAACTGGAACATCTTCATAAGCTTCCTTAACTGGTTTCAGTGGAAATTATTAAGATAAGATTCTGTATTCTTACCAGTTATTTCCTACCTATTTTCTGAATGTCTTTTTGTTTTGATTTATGTCAGTGTTTACAAAGATCATTTTCCTTTTACTAAAGTGCAATATATAGTATGAATAACGCTGTGTTTTGTGGGATTGACTCATACCTCTGTAAGCCAATGTTCACCTTGCGTTAGCTCTGTTGGAAATATTTTTGTGCTCTGCAAGCATGTAAATAAAATGGGCATAGTTGGGTGTTTACAGCTAAGCATGTACTCAGATGGAGATATGCCTCATTCCTTGGTGCTTTGTGACATAAGGCAGTTTGAATTAACCAAGAATCGGCTAATTTAAGGATCCTTCAGACTCTATGATGAAGAGATGAGGTAATTGAGAACTGGCAATTATAACCAAAGGAAATCTAAGCAAAGTCCTGCTATACTAGTCTGGTTCTTCTAGATTGAATCTTGGAATAAAATAATATTTTTCTAGCTACTCATATAAAGGATGGAGTAAACTGGGTAGTGAGAACACAGTATGAAGATGGATGATTCAGGGAAATAGGAATGGTATTTTAAGGGTATTGTTTGAGAAATAAGCTTAATAACCCTGGTCACTGTGATTTAGGCTAAAGAATTTGGAGGTTTGTCTGTATCTGATCATCGGGGGTTGGACCCGATGATCTCTCGAGGTCCCTTCCAACCCCTACAATTCTATGATTCTATGATCTTTACCTGAAGCTGGATATCACTAATATATTTCAACTGTGGATACTCAGATGGGAATAGTGACAATGTTTCTCAACTGTACAATGTTTCTTCCCTGAATCAGTGTAGAGAACTTACTGACTTTATAATTATGTATTCCATGTTTAGTTTCTCCCTGAATTTAAACAGGCTGAGTTCTACATGCAGTGTCCCAGGATGTTCTTAAAGAAATATTATCCTGGAGGAAAAAAAATCAGCTTTTATCTGAATTGAAAAACTTACTAATTCACATTTATACTTCAAACAACATTGTTATCATTCATGTTGCATCATATCTGGTTCCTGACAGGATGGTGTTGGAAACTTGTCACATCCTGTGTAATTTCTAAATGCAGTGTTTTATAACTTACATCAGAAAAATTATTGGAGATTTTAATTTGGGGGAAGGTTTGAGGTTTTCAAGAAAAAAATGTTATTTATAACCATTTGATAAAATAGAATTTATGCTTCACATGTGAAGTAAAGAAAATTTCCTCTTATTTCTGAGATTTGTTTGTGTATTGGTGACTGAGTCGGGCATTTTCACACCCTGTGTTTTTGTTTTCATGTTCATACATTTGCAGGGTGTAATAGTATTTTAGAATCCTAAAAAAAAGGTTTGTAGAAGACTTGCTGAAGCTTCTTCAAAGCAAAAGTAACCACTTGTGACAGACATATGTCTAATCTACATTTGCACACACCTCTGATGATGGAGGTCTCTTAACCGTCTAAGGCAATTTACTCCAGTTTTGGCTAGTCTTCCAATTACAGCCTATTTCCTAGCATTAATCTGTCACATATTGCAACATATATGTGAAGGTGACAATACTTTGAAGTAACGTTGTAAAGCTATCCACGCAGCTGGCACACTGTGGACAATTGAGATGCACATTTACTGTGCATCACAAATCATGTGATCCAGGAGAGGCTGTGAAGGGAGTTACCCTCTGTATTTTAGTCAGTCTGGTGATTCAAGCTGCAGTTAACCAAGAATGACTGACTTGAGCAGGCTTGTTATGAAAAATCAAGCCATGCTCCTCTCAGTCAAGCTGACTTGGTTGAGAGTTTGGTTCCTATTTCAAGACTCAAGAAGTCTTGAAAAGCCTTTTCATGTCCTATCAGCTTCTGAATACAATCATGATGGCCCATGACTTTAGCCTGGTTTGTATAGCAGTCAAGTCTATATTCTGCATTATGCATTCCAGTTACCATTTAACTTTTAATGAAGTGACCATAGACCTGTAAGGCACAAGCGTCCGTGTGGAGTTTACTTGGAGATATGGGTCCCATTTCCCTGACAAATACTATCGCTATAAAGATAGGAAACAGTACAGAATAGTGGGTAGGAAGCTTAAGTTTCATCCCCACAGATGTGATGCCTAGCTGTTTTCTTTAATTTGAGACCTGCTTTTCCTTGCAATGAGCCTTGCAACACACGTCATTAGAAGAGCATTCTGGTTTTCATAGAGGATATGGCAAGGAGTACATTGAGGGCTGTTTCCCCCACTTTGTTTCAGAGATGTTCTACTTGTGTTTGTGTCTCAAATCAGTCATGAGAATGTAGTCTCTCCTTTCAAGCACTGGAAGTTGAGTTCCCTCTTGAGTCACCAATGAACTGAGTTGGGCTGCCTGCACACTTTCCCCATAGTTCAGGATCCTTCAAGTGATAACTTTTTGTAAAAGTGATTTACATCAGGCTCCATAAAGCTCTGGAACAACTAGAAAGACCATGGGTCTAATCTGTAAAATGATGTAATATGTTGTAGAGCCGTTTCCTGCAATCAATACATTTTGATTACTTCATCAAGTATTTGCATTTCCGCTTGTAGAAGGACAGACATAACTGGTTGCGTTTCTTCCTGAACCTATATTAATTAAGCATGTTTCAAAGTTCTGATTAGTCAAAAGAAATAAGTAAATTAATAAGAAACATGATCATAGACAGGATATGAGCATTTGCAAGCTTTCAAATCTCTGAAATCTAAACCTGTACTGTTACAGAAAAACACTTCAATATACATATGATGTGTTATTATATCTCTTAGTGAAAACAGAAGGAAATCATTCTTTCATTTCCTATTGCACACTATCATCTGAAGCAACAGATTTCACTGCATAACAGAATACATTAAAAAGAATGAGTATGTATTTGGTTATATAGATACTTAAAGTAATTACATAATATGTAACTATTATTATCTTTGCTAGAGGCCCAGTGTGTTTGTTCAGAAAGTTTCTGCATCTCTGATGCAACATTATCTTTCCTAATTAGAAAACATCTATCACATTTTGTGCGATTATAAATGAAGCTATATTAGTAATAAGGTGCAACTTTACTACAGCTAGACTGTGCACATTTGTATTCCAGCCAAGCAGAGGGGCATAAGGAACCTCTCTTACCCCTTTCTC
Organism: Podiceps cristatus; assembly: GCA_000699545.1. NCBI lineage: Eukaryota > Metazoa > Chordata > Aves > Podicipediformes > Podicipedidae > Podiceps > Podiceps cristatus. The sequence goes on along the minus strand of JMFS01099969.1, from coordinate 281 downwards.
AGCCCATGTACTACTTGGATGATGACAAACTGGAGTCTCGTGTACTTTGTCTTTTGCAGATAGACAAAAAGTGGACAACACCAGAAGAAATTTGTCTCCTTAGATTCTGGTGTCTTTGCATTGAGAAGAAAGCTAAAATACAGACAGAATGTAGTATAGGTAACTTTTTTGTAGTATAGGTAAATGACACATCAAAGAGACCTTGTAAGTCTTAGTGAAGATTTACAAGTTTTCAGTGTCACTAAGAAAACCACTCTCCCCTGCCCCACACCACCCCCCCC
>JMFS01099967.1:0-44357 GCA_000699545.1 Podiceps cristatus | reverse complement strand
CCAACCCAAAACATTCTGTGATTCTATAACTTAACTGTTTAGGGCATTGCCCTGGGAGGTGAACCATGTGAGTTCTAATTCCAGCTCTGAGTATTCAGTATTGTCACCAGGCAAGTTGAACAGCGTGAACCTCTCCACAGTACGTATAGCATGGGGATTATAGTGTTCTTTCAGGTGACTGCACATTAGAGCCCTGAGTGCCTTGACTGCTAGAATAATAACTAATGGTGCCGGCGGCAGTTTCTTCATGCTCACCTGCAGCTTTGTCACACTAACCCTCTTCCTCTTCTTTAGACTTACGTTTTCTCAAGTGTGACACAAGCATCAAGAAGCAGAGGAGACGAAAGGAAGCCTCAGTGTTATTCCTTGATTAGCACACTGAGCTGGGATTACCTTCTTTTGGTTTACGCATTTGATGACAAACTTTGTCTTAGTGTGCTAGAACTCTTGAGGAATGGGTCTAATTTTCTGTGTGAGACATATCGGTGGTCACGGAGGTAATCGTTTCACTTGTCCTTCTTTGGAACTTTTTTGTGAGTGTTAGTAGGTCTTGTTTCGCTTACGCATTTTGATATTAGCACGTAGCCTATAGCTACAATATGTGATAGGTGATGCCATCTCCCGTGCTGTGGAATGAATACCCCACAGGTAAATGCTTTCACTGTCCCACTCTCAAACAATTGCATTAGTTCTAGGTGGACACAGAAAGTAGTTTCGAGTAATCTGTTATTTACCATATTGGTTCTGTCGTATGTGTCTGGATGAACAAGTTTTCTTGATTTTATGGTCATGCACTGGCATTTCTGTATTCAGGTCCTTACCCTGCCAAAGAAGTGACGTGTGGAATTACTAAACATAATGACTTTAAATTGTCTAGGCTTTAGTGGAGAATAGGAGACAGGAGAGTGGAGAATAGGAACAGGAGAATAGAGACATTGGTGCATGGTATATATTTGCTTTTATTTGAAGTTGGATGCCTTTTTCACTTCAGAAATTCTGCTTCGGTGTCTGAAAGGCTGTACTGGCTTTTGCAATGCTCTGTGTGACTTTGTTATTTGGGGATATCTTCCTGCTGGCAAAGAGGGCTTGTGTGCAGGCATCTGTATATCATCCCAGGGCTTCCTAACCTTCTGTGCCTCTGCTAGGCAAGGCTGAAACAGGGCTTCTGTTTTCTTTTGGTCATGTTCAGATGGTAGAATTGCTGTCAGTGATGCCTCATGAAGCCTTGATTGTGTGTTTTCAAGATGCAAGATTCTGGTGAGAAAACAGCATATTGGCCGTTGACTGTGACACTGAGTTTAAGGCAGGGTCTCTGTGGGCTGTGTGGACAGAAGAATCCACAACAGTGGGTATGAAGTCTCCTGTCTTTTCCTGAGTAGTCTTAATTCAGTACATGCAAAGATTTTAAGTGAGAAATTGTTTGAGGACATGGCCTGTCATGGTGCCACTGACTCTCAGTAAAACTGTTTTGAGCAAGGATGTTCACTGCAGTTCCATGAGACAAATAGTATTTGAAAGCTATGTTTGATAGCTGAATCTTCTAGGAACTATCGTAGGTAATAGTAGCCAGCTTTTGTCTGTGGTGCTGACTGTCTGTGGTGGTTCTGCTATCTTTCTATTCTTTTCTTGTGAGGATGTTAAAAAATCATATCAGCTGTGTTTTGAACACACTAAAAGCCTACCTGGCTGTCTAGGATTGTTCCAGCAGTACTACTTATGGGTTTGGCCATCATTCTAAGAAAGACTTCTTTTGGAGGCTGTCAGAAGGGAAATTAATGTGGTGATTGCCTTATAAGACTGTCAGCATTATGTTTATTTCTGAAGGTGGAGAGTGTTAGCATACTGGCATCCCTGAGGAAACGTTTGTTATTCTATTCATATGATAAATACTTGGAACAATTTCTCTGGATTACTGACCGTGTCACACTGCATGGTCTGTTACTTATGAGACCTTTAAGAACTTGCGCTGTAGTTGGTACAGGTAGCATTACCACCCAAGTGAGCTTCAGTATGCTTCTTCAGAAATGACAGATGCTAAATTATTCAACTGTTGATGTGAGAGCTCCAGGATTTCCTTTTTATCGGTGTAGTCAGTAGCTCCCTAGGAAGATGCAGCAGTTTCAGGGCCGTAGGCAGTTCTCCACTCCTTCCCTCCGGTCTTTACCCTGCACCTTAACAGCAAACCAGACTAGTCTTCTGATTGACAGCATGTTGAAGTTATTTCATCTTTTCTGCTTTCAGACCTGTCTGTCTCCTCCTTAATTATGTTGTAAACTGAACTCACTGATCTAGTTATTTTTGATCTTTTTAGCTAGACTCAGTGTAACGTAAGTGTAGGCGCTAACAGCGATTTATTTGATCAAACTGACTTTTTTTATCAAACTAGCCCTCACAGAGCGGAGTCTCTCCACTAAGGCACTGTGTTCCTGACATATATATTTTTTTTTTTAAATTTCATAGTTGGAACAACATATTTTGAGTGCTTTTTAAAATGTGCCATATAGAGCATTAATCACTCTAAGGATTATGACTGTCAAGTAACTCGTGACACCTGACCTTCCTCAGTCAGTGACCAGGACAGCAATTTGCAGCCCATGTGGGTATAGTAGCTTTGATACTTTCGGTGAAGTTGCTTACAACTGATGCTTAATAAGATGCCAGTGTTTGGGTCATGGATACATTCAGGTCACCTTGTGTTTAACAGATCGTATTCCAGCAAGCAGGCTCGCCTAGCTGAATCTTGGTCTGTAGAATTAATAACAGGGTGCTGAATTGATGGAGGAAAGCCCTTCAGCTAGGCGAGTTTGAAAATTAAATTCATTAGGCATTGGAGACTGAGATACTGTTCTCGTGTGAGCTTCCCAGTTACAGCATTTCAAACAGTTTTGCCTTCCCTGATAGGAGTTGTATACTTGGTTGTAGTAGCTTGACTTCATTGGGGAGACATCTCTTTAGAATAAAAGCTTACTATTCACCAGGCTAGAAAGTATATGGAAATGCTGAGGAAAAGCAAGAATATGGGTGTTTGATTTTCTGGAAATCTGTCTATATTCTAGGCTATTAGGAGATAGCAGAGCTCCTCTTTCTACTTCAGGTTTGCGGAGAACAGCTGAATCAGTTGCAGCCTCATATGGCAGAAAAGAGCTTGCTTCCCACTGAGAGTAATGGAGAAGCAGGACTAGCTTACGTCTCTGAAGTCTCACTTGTAGCACAGGCAGCCAAGCTGAACGACAGGCTTTTGTGTGGAAGTAGTAATATGTGGAAAACTCTGTATGGACTTTACTCAAGCATAATTGATTGGATGAAGAGTAGTGTTCCTCTGGAAAATGACATGATCTAGCTTTTCTCTCATTTCTCTCATTTCTCTCATTTTGCTTGCTTCATCAAAAGGATACATCCATTGTTATTCAAGCAGATGTTGGAATACTGAGATATAACTAGGGTTTCAAAATTTGTTTCCCACTCCAAATTGCCAAAATGAATAGTATCTACAAGTAACTGTCAAACCAAAAAATTTCTGTTGGCTGTTACAAGCCAGGATACACTCTGATAACTGTGATAATCTATGCCAGCGTAATAAGGAGCAAATAAGTGCTTTATGTTGAATGCTTTTACAAGTCTCTCATCTTTTCCCCTTTCCCAACTTTTACAGGAAAATCATCAGCGTGTTTCTATCTTCTTTGATTATGCAAAACGTGGTAAAAACACTGCATGGTCCTATTTTCTGCCCATGTTGAATCGACAAGATCTTTTCACTGTGCACATGGTAAGTTTTAAATGAACCTGTCTCATGGCGACAGAGGAAAATGCTGGTTTTATTTTTCTTTAGGAGATTTTAGAGTTTGAAGCTAAACTAAACTTTTGAGCCTGGACTCAAAAGTTTTCCTCTTTCAGTCTAGATGAGTAATTTTTAATACAAGCTTCACTTGATCACATTTTAGAAAGAAAGGTTATGTTGCTTATTGATGTAGTTTTTTTTCTGGGAGATTGGACTAGGTTTTGTTTTAAAGGCTCAGAAAATCTAGGATTTTAGAATTAATTAAGCACAGTAAGACATAACTAGAAATATAAATTTTGTCACAACTGCCAGTCAATGCTGCTCATGCTGTACAAATATTAGAATTTAAGTTCTCATCAAGGTAAGGATACTTCTCTTTCACAGGATGAACCTTATTCTCTCACATGCTCAAATTACTATAATGCTACTTGAAATCTGCTTAAAATGGTTTGTAAGCATACTGGGGAGGAAATAATGTCAGGTGTTGTGGTGGGTTGACCCTGGCTGACAGGAAAGCTCCCACCCAGTTGTTTGCACAGCCCCCCCACAGTGGGACTGGGGAGAGAATCATGAGGGTAGAAGTAAGAAAATTTGTGGGCCAAGATAAAGACAGTGTAATAAGTGAAGGGGAAAAAAAAAAGGAGGGGAGGTGGAACCCAAAACAAATCCAACAAAAAGAAGGGATGCAAAAGCAGTCACACAACACCAGCAGACTGATGCCCAGCCAGTATCTGTATCTCTTTGGTCAGCTGTCCTGGCTGAGTCCCCTCTCAGCCTCTTGACCCCATCACCCAGCCCACTCACTGGAAGTGTAGAGCATGAAACAAGAGAAGTCCTTGATGTTGTGCAAGCGCTGCTCAGCCACAGCTAAAACGCTGGTATGTCATCAACACTGTTTTGGTCACCAGTCTAAACCACAGCATCATATGTGCTGCTATGAAGAAAATTAAGTCCATCCTAGCCAAGCCCAGTACAACCATGTGCATTGGATAGTATCTGCTGTGCTTTGAGCCACTGGTGTATATGGAGTAATTTTCTAGCATTCTTAATTTTCTTCTGTCATCTGTGGTAAGAACTGGCCATTTCATCTTAACAGTTTCTTTTCCGTGTGGGGGAAAAATATGGTTGTATTACTGTAACTTCCTAAATAGAGACCATAGTTTCCACCAATAAAACTTGTATTATGGCTTGAAGAAGGAAAGGGCTGCGTGGCTATGGGTTGTTCTTCACTGCATGCGTTTATACTGGCATGTTATAGTAGAATCAAATCAGTGGCTCAGGCTACAAAACCACGTACCTGGCCCGCGTCATGCTGTGGAGACAGTACTGGCACAAGGAATTCCAGGCAAGTTATGCTGTTGGCTGGTGCAATTGTGTTTGGGGCTGTGCTGCGATTTCAACAGTGAGCTGGCCTGTTTTCAAGAAAAATGTCAGGCTTGTTTTTTTTTTGGTGTTTTTTTTTTTTTTTTTTTTTAAATTAATTAGACTGATTCACTGCATGGCTGTGCAGTGAATTACTCCGTGCAGCTGAAGGAGGAAGATGTTGGGGTTTGGTGTCGTTTTGGGTGGGTGTGGTTTTCTGGCATGTTTGTGTGTTTGTGGGGTTTTTTTTGGGGGGGGGGATTGTGTTGGTTTTTGTTTAGTGTTTTTTGTGTGTGTGGTATTGCTGCTGAAGACCTACCTTGCAAAACTGCAGTCTGAGCACACTCGGGCAATATTGACTTCTCAGGTATGCAGGTAAAGTGTAATTTTTAGACCCTTGCTGTGCAAACTAACTAGTTTCCCTGGAGTGGTGGCTTTCAAATGTATAATGTAGCAATTTCTATGTCAAGTATTTCTCCGCTCACAGATCTGTTATTCAGATATTGTTTTCTTTAGATACTGCAAAAATACACAAATAACTTTACAAGTCACAGAGAACCACACATGAAGTGAATCCACTTAAAAACAGTTTGGTCCCTTATTATGCCTTTTAATACTCTTTGGACATATATATTTTTAAAGCACTTGAATGTTTTCAAAACAAAGTTTTAGGTTTGTGTTGGTGGTGTTTTGTCCCTCCCCCCGTAACTATGCACAGTGGAAGACTTGTTGCCACATCATTGCATCCGCATAGACAGATAAAAATACTTGTTCTCTGTATCCAGGCTCAAATTCTGCTGGGCACAAATGGTCTCTCATTCAGGGGCCAGGTAGCAGTTTTAACTCCAGGAGCACGCTAAGCTAGGGATCTCATATTTCATGTTTTAGAGCTGAAGGGATTTTATAGGGCTACTTTGCTACATTCAGAAGTGGATTTGATGCGTTTCAGTGTAGAGATCGTTGTTCCAGACTTTCACTCGTAATGCTTCTAGAAATTGGTGGTGGTGGTGGTGCACATCTGAATGCAGCGTACTGGGAAGGTGCCTGGAATAGTCTCCTCACTGCATCGTGGAGCTGTATCCAGGCAAACGGACCCCTACTTCAGTAGTTTCTTGGTCAGACTGCCTCTTTATATATAAGCTGGCTCAAATGCTTCTGAAAATAAGCTGCAGGCTGCAATTTAGAGTTACTTCAAACATAATTTGGAAGGGCTGGCATAGAAATATACTCTTGTTATATGTATTCTTGTGCCATAGGTATCATAAAAATTTTCAACCTGACTACATTTTTACTTCTCAGCTTCATTCTTAAATTCTACCTTCCCTTTTGGTTTTCTGCTCTTCTTTTTCTGGGCTTGAAACTTCTCCCTTCTTGAAGATGACATGCTTCAGTTTAAGTACAAAAACTTCTAATATTTTGCAATCATTTATGTTGGCATATGCTGTAGTTGCTTTTAAAGTAAGCCTGCTTATGTACGTGTGAGGCCATCAAGTGTCTTACTGTTGATGGATTTCTGACTGTAATGGTGTTCTACATAAAAACCAGGTAGATTTCTTTAAGGGGCTATCTTTTACCTAAATGTGATTTCCGGAGTTTATAGGACTTCTCAATGAATCCTGAAATCGCCGCTTTTGAAAAATCTGTTTATTGTATTCTTTTTTTTAGGCAGCAAGAATTATTGCCAAACTGGCTGCTTGGGGGCGGGAACTTATGGAAGGCAGTGACTTGAATTACTATTTCAACTGGATTAAAACTCAGCTCAGTTCACAGGTAAAAAACTGCTTCTGTTTAAACATTACAATGACTTTGGAAACTTTTTTCAAGAATGAGTATATTGATGAGCAAACAAGAGGTATATTTTTGGTTTTTTCTTTTTTTTTTTTTTTTTTAATGAAATTTTACTTTGTCATTCTTAAAGCTAAATAGCCTTTATTGAAACACATGTTTTTAAGCATTATATTTTATATTTTCTACTCTAGTCCTTGTAAATTTAAAAATAAAAAAAAAGGAAAAGGCTTTTTGTCTTATCTGTGGGTTAATGTTGATTTTCTTCTGGACACTGAGAAAATGTGATAAGGGATTTTTTGTCTTCCTGTATTGTTTTGTTTCTCAGGTTTTTTTTTGCTGGGAAGAAAAATTACATGGCAGCAAGAAGTGAATATCATAACTTTTTCCAGTTTACTGTAGTACAAAGCTTATATTTTTAATCCTGTCTCTTGAAACTAAATAAATCCTGACTGACTTGGCTAGTATTTTTATGGCATTAGCTCAGTATGAACTGCTTACTGCTGGCTTGTCCTTCAAAGATTAATCGTTCTCCTTTGTATTCATTTTTGGATATTTTCCCTTCAATCCTTATCAAAACCCAGTGATTTGTCATTCTCTAAGGTAATGTTGCAGCAGAAGTGTGTTCTGGAGAGTACAGAAACATTAATTAAGTTTAGTAATGGTATATTTTTCATAGTTTTCAAAATGGGATTTATTAAAAAGTGGTAGGTTTTATTTTTCTCCTGAAAGAAGAATCCTAAAGTTGGAATTTCCTTTAGAAAGGTTTGAGAGAACAGTTTTCAAATTCTAAGATAAAGATGGATAAAAATCTTGAGTAAATCCACACTTAAAAAAACCCAAACAAAAATCAAAACCAAACCAACCAAAAAAACCACCAACCAACCACCCTCCTCTAACCCCCCCAAACCAAACAAAAACCAAAACAACAACTTGATATACCAGGATCAGCTCTAAGCATATTCTTCTAGATATGGTAGTGTGTGTGTGAAATAAAGACAATATATCATCATAATATATTGAGCGGGAAAATTATCTAAATAGATTCTTAATCTTTTTATGACTAGAGACATGGGAGAGTTGAAAGAAACTTGGTAACAGCTGTTCTGTAAGGGTGAAGGACAGCTCTGATTTTAAACTCTTTATTTTTTTGCTAGAAGCTACGTGGTACGGGGGGTTCTGTGGAAGCAGGAGTAGTCTCCACAAGTGATGTGAGTATATCTTTGAAATCTGTCAATTTGCTATTTTTGGCAGGTGATATCCACTCTTAGGATTAAGGTGCAGAAGGGTTCTGGAGTCAGTAACAGACAGTACTTGGAATCAGAACTGTATGGCAACAGAGTGCCAGGTGATGGCGCCAAGAAACAAAAGTGGTTTTAAAGCACTGATTTCACAGAAAATGCTGGCAGTGGAAGTATGTATTTTACAAGTCGGTTTGGGTTGTTAAAACTAGCATTCTCTTTGTTAAAACTCGAAAAAAATATATGCCATTAATTTAATATTTGAACAATAGTATCTATTTAGCACTGATCTGTTTGACTTGTAGAAGAAACCTGAGACTGAGAAGCTTTTGGCTCTTGTGATGTGCAGAACTTGGAAAGGGCATGCCAGATATTAAGGCTAATATTGCCCCTCACCCTCTGTAGCATGAAATTACAAGAGTGCTTTCAAATCTGTAAGCTTTTCATATTTGAATAGCTTGAGTTCAGGGGAAAAATAATTGTCCTTTTTGCATCAGTATTTATTTATACTGAATTTCATGTAGCTATAATGGTGGCTGAGCTTGGAGATGAACTGCAGCAGTATAGCAAACACAAGTGATGGTTTTCTGTTTTATTGTGGCACAACGAGGTGATTTATTGTAGCTTTTCAATGTGGCATAGAGTTTAGTTTGGTCTTTCGTTCCTTTTGCAACCTGAAAGTGTTCACAATTCTTGAGAAGACTTAAATATGAATCTGGAATTTGTTTTTCTTCTAATTGTAGTTGTCACTTTAAAGTGTTAGTTTCCTGTAGAGAAAAGCCTCTTAAATTACCACCTGACTGGGGTTTAAAATAGAAAAGATGAAAGACCTTTATGTATGACCACGGATAGGGGGTTAAATTACAGCCTGAGCATAGAAGTTGAAGAATTTCAGTATTTCATGTACTGTTCTGTGTGTCATACTATTAGGTTTTGTTAGGCTGACGGCCGTCAGTCCTATAGCCTTAAAAGAGTAATTAGTTCTACAGCACACACCACCGCTCATTCTGGAGCTGTGAGCTCTTCTAACTTGCTTAGAAATCTGTATTCATTGTACTGTAGCACTGCGTGGATGTACTGTACCACTGCAGGGTCCCAAAGCAGCAGAACTGATAGTGCAAATATGTTCTAGGATAATTAAGTTGGGTAAGCATTGTCTTGCCTTTGTTAGCATTCTGATTTCAGACCTAGCTTATGGAGGGTTTCCAAGCAGTAAATTAGAGATGCAGCTGTAACATTTTACACAGGAGATGAGGGCTGGGATCTTTTATGAAATTTCAGTTACAATAGTGTTGGAAGAGAATGCTTATTGATGGATTCTTAAAAAAGAAAACTCTTAAGTTTGATAGTACACAAGTTGGTGATACAGATAAATCAAGACGTTATTTGGGGTGGGAAAGCTGTCTGTGTATTTATAGCCATTTTCATTGTCTTATGTGTGAGAGTGAATAGGGAAGGGAATGTTCTGTACGATGATTTGGGCCTAGATGTTCAGACTTACCTTCTACATAAAGGACTGAATCTCTGATGAGAAAGGCAATCCCACATGAAGAGAAAAAAGAAGACACAATAAACAATTTAAAATAAGAATGAATTCATTCTAAGTTCTTTACGTCATTAAAAGTTTGAAAGGCTTGACCTCATACTATGTGAGCCATCTACCACAAGACTTTCAAGACAGCAAAAAAAAAGGCTTATAGGAAAAAAATCTCCAACATTTTATCATCAGCGTAGCTGAGTATTTGTGAAGATAATGCTAGAAGTTGAGCAAGAAGAGAGGAAATGAAAACAAAAAAACCCCACAAACCACTTCTGTTGTGCCTTAGGATCTTTCTGTTACTGTTGTGGGAGGGACAATGTGTTGACCCAAACCCATTTTTGAACTGCAGCCTATCTTATGTGTTACCGCATAGAAAATACACGCTTTTAGAGATGAAAAGCTGCTTAATGATTCTGTCTTTGTTCATACAGGGATCTGAATGAAAATAGAATTCAGTGGTGTCTATCCCAGCATTTTCCTAATGGGATTTTTTTGTTGTTATTCTTTTTTTAGCACAGTATACCATGCTAAGCTTTTAATGAAAAGAAAAAATTAAAATGCAAAGCTAAGCTTTGAGGATGATTTTGTATACTCATTTTTCTAATGGTATTTTTTTCTATAAATACACATCTCATAATGATAAGCATGGTACTATATGGCAGATGTGTAGGAAAACATACAATTGCAATGATATCACTGCCATTTTGAGTTGGAGAATGGGAGTGGGAAGAGCCTCAGCTCAAGATTCCTTTTCCTACAGTGATCTCTAGCAAACGTCTTCAAGCTTAGTAACCAGTTTGCTGATTTATTTCCTAAAGTTTGCTCAGTGGAATAACAGTTGACTCTGTGGATGAAAGGGCCCTGGTAGTATAAGCAAATAGAGGACAGCCTCCATTCATAGATGCTGAAAGAAGGCATCTTCAAATGGGCTATAAAAACCCGTTACGGTAATGTGAAATGGCATCACTTATGTAACACTTCTTTCCTGTTCAAAACTCTTCTTTGTTTATATTTTGCTTCCCACCTTTTCTTGTGTTTTTTTTGAGGGATTGTGTGTGTCTGTTTTTAAAACAGGGGGATATGTATAGCATTGTAAGAGAGCCTGTTTGACTCTGAAGTGTTGCTGAAGAAATGTGTGTTGAAGTATGCCAGTAAAGCCTAGTTTGGTAAACTGAACTTCAGCGCTCACTACCTAACTCTTCTTGTACGAAGTGATGTGCTCTTCTTTTCACTTAGAGTTCCCAGTATGTACAGTGTGTTGCTGGATGTCTGCAGCTGATGCTCAGGGTCAATGAGTATCGCTTTGCGTGGGTAGAAGCAGATGGAGTGAACTGGTGAGCGTTTATTTCAATTTATATGGATTTATATATACTCACAATAGTACGTTCTCCAGTGACCTCTTTTGGAATGGAACTCTCTTGCAAAAGACAGCTGCTCTTTTTGAGTACAAAACCTCTTTGTTTTCAAATGTTTATACAGTCAAACACACAAATTAAACTTGTGGATATAGGTATCAAAGTTGAGGCTTTAATGCTACTTTACTCTTCATGAAGAACTGCTTAAATAAATATCTGTGATATTACTTCTCCTCTAGCAGTGCTTTGTATATCCGTGATGTGTTATATCTATAAGCTGTTTTCTGAGAATTCACTTGTTAAATAATGGCTACTTCAGCTCATTTTGGACACTCCTGTGGAGAGACACAATTAAGGAAACAAGTTCAATCTGTGTAGACTTTATTCTGTCTGTTTACTCCTTCTCTTTCTTAACTCTGAAGGAGTAGCTGTGTGTTTCTCTGCTTCTCCTAGAATGACAAATAATGCTTTAAACATGCCAGTAGAAAAGGAGTCTTGGTGAACCTGAAGATGGATACAGTACCACATCAGTTCACATGGGAAAAGCTGCTTTATAGCTGTAAGGCTAAGGAGGAAATAACTGTATCTTCAAAAGATGGCTTTCTGAACAAGCTGCTTGTGCAATGATAAATCCTGGTGCAGGCTACTGTGAAGCGTGTGTTGTATACTCATCCCCAGCAGCTCTTTCCAATAAGTTCCTGTTAACCATTTCTTTTAATGTTTTTGAGTAGAGCAGAACAATCCATGTAGTCATTAATTTAAAGTCAAATATATATTATGTTAATTTTTCAGTATCATGGGGGTCTTGAGCAACAAATGTGGCTTCCAGCTCCAGTATCAGATGATTTTCTGTGTGTGGCTGCTGGCATTTAGCCCTCAAATGTGTGAATATCTCCGTCGGTATAATATTGTTCCAGTGCTGTCAGATATTCTTCAGGAATCAGTCAAAGAGAAAGTAACAAGAATCATCCTTGCAGCATTTCGGGTAAGTGACTGCAATTGCACCGTGCTTCTCTCTGAAATGAAATAGATCTCAGATATGGCTGATGCACAGCTGTTTCTGCTAGACCTTATCAATATCCTGGATTGAAAGCTTAGTTCTCCCTCTCTTTTCTTGAGAGCTGAATTTTGCTACAGGTAATAGACATGCCATTACAGGTAATAGACATCTGCTATTCAGTGCCTTCAAATAAGGTTAACTGAAAAAAAATGTATTAACATGGGCACTAGTGATTTCTTTAGTTCAAGATTCTTTTTTCTACTGGTACTAGTGTAAAACAATGGAGTTGCTAATACCTGATAAATTTTGCTTTATGAAGCTTTAATTAAAAGATGATAATTTAAACATGTGTCTGTTTGTCCAACTGCCTGACTTGGAAATTATTTTTATCTACTAGTCCAAAAGAAAAAAAGTTTTCTTGGTGGCTTTGTCAAGATGAATGAGGATATCTATGTAAGACTTACTAGTTAACTTACTGTGTCCCTCCTACCTGAAAATCACTGGTCCTGTTTAAGATAATTTGGAATAGCTAAGCACCAAGGCTTGGTGTTTTCATTGCGAGAGTACCAATTTGTGCTCATGGGTACTAATTGTGCATGTAGCTTTATGTGCGTACTTGTCAAGTGCCTTGTATATCACACAGGAGTGCTGTAACAACTTGCAATCCTGTTGTTTTAAAACAGAACTCGTATCCTCACTAAGAGATACAGATCTTGGAAACTATTTGTTTTCCTGGGTACTGATTGTGTTCCAGTAGTAGGTATTGCAAGTAAATTAGGATGGGGAGAGGGGAATTGTTGCTTATTGACTTGCTGATCAGCAGTAACGACCTGTGTGGAGGTGCTTACTCTGTGACTTAAATCGTCACTCTACCCAAAAGCATCTGCTACTTTGAAGAATTTCTGGATAAGGTAGATCATAAGAATATGCTATTTATCTTGCTGAAGGAGGTCAGTGGTGTGAGGTATTTAGTAGGGCCTATTCTTACTATGTAGACCTCTGTAGGTGCTCTAGTGTTCTTTAGGATCTTAACGTAAGGATTAAGCAGGGATGTATAGCAAGACAGTTTGGATGGAATAAAAAAAAGTTGGAGGGCTCAGCAGTTTATATTCAACTTCTTCCAGTTCTGACGTCATGAAAGTAGGAGAAGTAATTGCTGTTTCTTAGATTTAGTGTGTTTTGCGAGATGAGACAAAAACAAAGCCAAGTTCTTTTAGTAAAGGCTAAGAAAGAATAAGATGGTTCTGTTACAGGCTTTGGGGAAATTAACTTGCCCGTTTTTTTTCTCCAACCTTAAAGACTGGTGTTGGCATGAAAATGAGGTTATAAACTGGCAGCCAGGAAACAATAGATTAAAAATTAGACATCAGAGCAGTGAGATCTGAAGCAAAATTAAAATAGGTAGCAGAGGCGAAATAGCCCTTTTCCTGTGAAAGAGGTCACAGTATCAGTTATGGAAAAAAAGTAATAGATAAACTGCATAAAGGACTAGCCTTGATGATTCCCCAAATTGTCCCCGTGCATTACTGAAGGTATGCCATGAGTCTTGACAACTTGCATACATCTGCTCTGCTACCCGAATCTCCTAATTTGACCTGTTTTATCTCTTTGAGTTAATTGCCTGAAGTATGTAATTGTAATGTATTTTTATTTTTCCATAAAGCAGCAGGTATTGGGTACTTCTGCCGTCTTTGAATCGATTACTTTCTCTCTTTACCTATTAAAATGCTTTTTCCTCATTTTTCATACTTTCATTGTCTTTTATGTCTGTTTCCTACCTATAACTCATTTTGTACCTTAAGGGTTTTTTTAATCACTGAGTCATTTACCGATCCATTCTATTCAGCCGTATGTTCCTGTTTGTACTTTCCTAACATACCCTTTCAATTTCACTATAAAAAGCTTGACTATCTCACTATGGTATGAGATGGGTAATAATATTTGGAGTAGTTTCCACATCTGCCTATAATGCTCTTAACTAGGAGTTCTTTGGAAACCTTATCTACCTGCTCCATGAACTTGTTGAACTCTGTCTTTCAAGATTCATTATTTGTTCTTTTGCTTTTGTTAGCACTTTTAACTCTAAGTAATTTAGCATTACTTTCTGTAAATTACCTTTTACTACTTGGTTCTCTCACTGGAATAGAAACAGAGGGTTTTTTTTTTATCACATTAAAGCTAATTGTGGCCATTAGAACCAGTAATACGACTTATTTTCAGTATGCAAGTTTTAACTTTTATTTGCAGTGTTCTGCTTTACTAACTAATATGATGTCTGATATCTTAGAAATCTTAAGTGTAAAGGTTCAGTGACACGAATGAGAGTGATGCAGTCAAATTGCCACTATATTCATTACTTATTTCTGGTAGATGTTAAGGCTTCTTTATATGAACACGTGCTCTGTTTGTTAAGGACTTTGTCTTTTATATGGAATTCATGTTTTCAGCTCTATCAAAAAGTGCAGGTGGCTAGCTCTGGTTAAACAACATAATTTGAAGCTGATTAAATTGAGTAGAAATGTAATGAATAAATGACATTGGAAACTGACTATTACATTCTGTGCTTGTAATTCCAGTTTTACCAACAAACTTCTGTTTGAATAAAAATGTCTAGTTGGAATATTCCCAAATTCACAAGAAGCTGATCTAATCCAGATGGTAACTCTTGAGTTGGAAAGATGACTTTTTTTTTTTTTTTTTTTTTTGTGTTAAGGCTTTCCTGCTTTATGCTGTTGCTGCACAAAAAGCTAAAATGATAATTCCAGATAAAAGTAGCTGTTTATGACAGACTCTGGGATTTGGGATATAAGTTTGCCCTTTTTCTTTGAATAGTTTTTGTAGTCAGCCTGAGTTGATGTGGAAAATGATCAAAGCAGGTGAATTACTTTCTTATATTGAAGCACATGTGGCTATATTACTTCTGTCTTGCAAGAGAAGTTTTTTTTTTGTGTTTTTTTTTTTTTTTTAAGTTGCTCTTCATCTGCTGTAGTGACATATATGTCTGTAGTAAGGTCAGTTGCCTAGGCAATTTATGCTACTAAATGTAGGTGTAAAGCAGCCGCTGCGTGGAAGGCTTATACTTTACTTCTTTGGAGAGATTATTTTGGAAAGTGGTCAGTTCTGTCATTTACTAAATTAAAAAGTGCCAATAAAAATATCTTCAAACTACCACTTTGTTTCAAAGTAGTCTGTTCTTTTTAAAAAAAAAAAAACAAAAAACAAACAAACCACAAAATGAAATCAATTTTTACTTTCCTAGAATTTGTTAGAGAAATCTACTGAGAGAGAAACTCGTCAAGAATACGCTCTTGCCATGATTCAGTGTAAAGTTTTAAAGCAGCTAGAGAATTTGGATCAGCAGAAATATGATGATGAAGACATAAGTGAAGATATCAAATTTCTACTGGACAAGCTTGGTGAGAGTGTGCAAGACCTTAGGTATGCTTTGCAGTGTGAACTTTTTTAAAAAATGCAATTATATGAACATTAGTAAAACTTTTCTTAAGGCTAAATAGTACATAGAATTACGGTATGTAAATGATAGTTGATAAGGTAGAGTGTACAGAGAGATGCTGGTTGTATATAAAAGTTCCCTATTCTAAGTGAATATTTGAAGGCTGAATAGAAAATAAATCTTCACTTTTGGATATGTGATCTTCTTAACTTAGAAATTATTAAAGGACTTCAGAGAAATCTTACAGGAGTTCCAGTCTAAGTTGAATACTACCTGATTAGAATACATTTTGCTGTCCTGATTAACTCAAGTTTTTGCTAGCATTTACCTAGTTCTTGCACTTAGGCATAAATTGAACTGCATGTTGTAGTTCACATCAAAGGCTTAATTGGATGAAAGGCAAGGACTGGGATCCTTGGTGGGGAAGTTAAAACCTAGAAGACTGGCAAAATAAATTAAATTCCTAAATTTTGTGGTTCTGTGGCTGGGTTTTTTTGGTTTTGTTTTGTTTTTTTTTAATTGGGAATTGTGTTTTGGGATGGATGGAGGGGTGTGTTTAGAACCAAATTTTTATCTTGCCTTTCATGCCTTTCCTTATTTTTAAAGTGTTGAACCCTGAGACAGGGAACAGTTCTCATGCTCTGCAGAGAGCTCACTTCCAAATGTGTCATAGCAAGTTGTGCTCTGGCTTTGTCTTGCTAGGGACAGGCTTGAGCACAGGCTCAAGCTCTGTTTATAGAGGCTTAGCCAATATTTCATTTAGGTCTTTTGTGTTGCAGCTCCTTCGATGAGTACAGTTCTGAACTCAAGTCAGGAAGACTAGAGTGGAGTCCCGTACACAAGTCTGAGAAGTTTTGGCGGGAGAATGCTGTAAGACTAAATGAGAAGAATTATGAACTGCTCAAGTAAGTTTTCAAGTCTTGAATCACATTCTTCAATATTTTCTGTGTTTAACTGAACCTGTATCTAATACAGGTTTTCTATTTCAACATGAAATAATACCTAGAATGAAAGCAAGTCAGAACATCTTGCTGTTTTTAGAATGTGTGGTCTGTACTTGTGTATGCTCTGTTTTGTTCAACAGCAGAATTGTTTATTTGCTTTTACTGGGCAAAATGTATTGATGATGATAAAATATCTCCAGCTTAACTTGCACGCAGATTTGTGCCGTTGACTCTTTTAATGCTGTCACTTGAAAACAGCTATACTAATTGATGTAATTAAAAATGTTTTTATCACACCTTAGTCTTAGTTTTGTGTCGTGTGTTGTCATTGATATAAGTAAGGAACTCCTTTCTTTGAATACCTGGAGTTAGAATGTTGTAGTACTGTTCTCTGTAAGATCTGACTCGCTGCATGATGTGTTGTCTTGGGACTGTTTGGTGTACGTAGATTGTTAGATGAAGCTGAAGGTTGTCTTTCCTTTTAGAGTCAAGAACTTGTTTACTAGCTTCTGAAAGTATGTACTCAAAAGACGTCTAGGACTGAAACAGCTAATAGGAGCTCTTAGTTGTTTAACTGCATTGTCATTAACTGATAATATGTGGTGGTGTTCCTGTTCAGTGTTTGCTAATAAGTGCAAGACCTAACAGAAACCAGGAGGTCAAGTGGACTATGTGAGATGTTAGAAGGCATGGCAAGAGCAACCTGAGCCTGAGCTTTAAGTGCATTTCAGTCTGCCCTGAAACCTCACCAAAACAAGTCTGAAGTTCCTTAAAAAAAAACCCAAACCAAAACCCAAAGAAACAAAACCAACACCTACCCCCCACCCCAAAAAAAAAAAAAAAAAAAAAAAAAAAAAAAAAAACAAAAAAAACCCCCCCCCCCCCCCCCCAAAAAAAAAAACCACCAACCCCCAAAAAATGCAAGAAACCAACCACTCCCCCTCCAATGTGGTGGGGAGGTTCTTGCACCTCAGACCTTCTCTTTTGCATTGTAAGGCATTTGATAGATAATCCTTTCTTGCTTCAAGTCACATCATTTTAATATTTATATTATATCTGCCAGTTTACTTGTTTTTGAACTCTAATAAACTTACTTTTTTCCTATCTTTTGACATTATTGACTTCTTAATAGAATTCTAGTGTCACTTGGCTTTGTTCAAGAATGTTGTATGGATCTTCACTGTCTTCTGATTAGTGTTATGGTTCAAGTTTCCGCTCCTACCTTTTATCCAAATTGGGAATTTTTTTAAAATGAAAAGTGCTTAATCTGTCACTTTCTGGTCTTTAGGGAGGCAGTGGCTTTGGTAATTTAGTTTTACCAGAATGTGGTTGGTTTGGTGTTGTGTGTGTGTGTTTTGTTTTTTTTTTTTTTTTTATTCCAATTGAATTTTTAACCTACCTGCCTATTTGAACTTGTTGTAAACTTTCTGTGATTAGAACACATTTGTCATCTCGCTAAGCATAGATGAATCAAACTTTCCAGTGATCTCTGTATGTTTAACATTTCAGTCTTACTACTAGTGTGTAACCTTCATATCTGTGTTATTCCCCAACCCTACCTCCTCCCATTACTGGCTAGAGAACAGTGTTACTGGTAGCTGTTTTCCACTAAAACTGCTTAAACTACTTAATTCAAAAATGCAGACAATATTAAGAGTTGAGAAACTGTTTTCTAATTCTAATTTCTAATTCTATAACTCTATTTCTGTTCATGCTAACAAAATAATATATGAAATTGGAAAGGTATAGCTTTCATCGTCTCTGTCTTTGAGTCGGACAGAACAGTTGACTGAACAAGTTCTGTTTTTGAAATAGAGTTGGTGGTCTTGAACCAAGAGAAGCTCACAGTTGCACAGACCAAAAAATCTGGTGTGCTGCTTTGGTCTCAACTGCTAGGATGCTTTTTAAGTTTTTAAATGACTCTCTGTAACAGTGTTCTGCATAAAATTTGCCCTTTTTGTCCTTCTGTCCTGCACTGAGTAAGGCTACTGTTGTAAGGTGAAGGGAGGAAAAGACTTGGGGAAAGGCTGATAAATTGCAGGCTTATACCCCCACTCTTGCTGTGTCACGAGCAATGTGACTATCGCTTTCTGAATCCATAGTGCAGGATCCTGAGTGCAGGAGCTGGGAACAGGACACAAGCATGAGCGGAGTCTGTTGTACAACAGGAGCAGCAGCATCTATTGGCCTTGTGTAGGCTTTGTGTTTGTGTCCCGCTCCTGTCCCAGCCTATAAATATTTATGTTTGGTTAGTACATCTTAAATGCAAAAGTGTTGGTCTTGAAGTCAATGTATAAAAAAAGGAGACATTTTGTGAACCTTACTTATAGGTATTTGTAGATGCAGCTCACTAAACTCACCGTTGTGAATGCTTTTAATAATTCTGTTAATTAGGGCAGGATTTCCATTGTTTTAAATGTAACTGCATATTTGGAAAAAAGTTCTATTCTAGCTTTACTGTTTGGGTTAATTGTAAAGCATTTTTATGGTCACAGGCTTTGTTGTTTTAAGTTACCTGTGATTTAAAAAAAAAACCCGTAACAACAACAAAGAAAACCCAAACCAAAAAACCCCTCCAAACCAAAACCTGGAACCTGATTGTTTCAAATCCTTTCCTAGAATACTGACAAAACTTCTGGAGGTTTCTGATGACCCCCAAGTGCTGGCTGTAGCTGCTCATGATGTGGGAGAATATGTACGACACTATCCCCGTGGGAAACGGTAAGAAAAATGCCAATATGCTCTTACTCCAGAGACTAGCTCGTCTCTGTATACTTTGCATGTGGCTTTTTTGCTTATTTATATTAAAATATACTACCCAGGGATTGCAAGTTATGCTTAAGTTTAATTCATTGGGAGGATGAGAAAACACAAACTAGATCAGAAAAGAAAATACAAACTAGATTGTTGACTTAATATATTTCAGTGTCTCTTAACAGTGAGGAGAACCTCTGTCTAAAAAAGCCCTGATTAACTTGTTTAGGCTTAAGCGGAAGACATGGACCAGAAGAAATTAAAAGAGCTACCAACAATTTAATTCCTCTGTTATGACTAGTGGACTATAATTATTGGACTTACAGTAGAAATGGACTATTTCAAGAATGATTAAGTCTCTTTTGTGACTTAAGACTACTGAGACAAGATTTTTCTCATAAACAGTTGCTATTGTAATTTCAGTGATGTTAGCACAGATTCAGTTATTCTAGTTTTGAATGTTCTAGCTAAAAAAATACATGTTTCGGTTAAAGGGTTAATGTTTATTGTAAATCTGAATTCCTGACAAAACATAGACATTGCTATATTTTCTTGCTTTGTTTTGTTTTTAAAACCTGTGAGCAAAGAGGTATGTTTGCTGAATAACTGAATCTATAACGTAGAGACCACTGAAGCAGAAAGTGGCCTTCGGTTTTTGCAGGAATTATCCTCATCAGTCACCCAAAGGGACATGTGACTTAATTTTTGCTACAAAAAAGTGATCTGTTTCTAGTTTCTGCATGGGGTTTAATGGGGATGATGAGAATGGTCTTCTAGGCTTGTTGTGAATTTCATGAACACTTCTCATGCAGGCTGGTGTCTTGACGTATCACGAGCAACAGACTGAAACTTCATGCCATATATATGCTAGAAAGATTTGTTCACTCTAGAAAGACTCCCTTGTAGTCTTGTAAGCAACTCGAACTGGAGATATTTTTAGATTACTGCAATAAATTAACTGTTTTCTAGGTCCACTAAGAATGGTCAGAGGTGTTCAGTGTGTACTGTTTGTACTAAGCAGTGGTCTCTATTTGCTAATTAACTCCTGTGTCTCACAAGAAGAATTTAAGACAGCTGTTATTTGGAGGAGAAGCAAGATATCCTCCAGTAAGGTGGAAACTCATACTGCTGCCTGCAAGTGGCAAAGCTGAAGGACTAATACTGGTTGCTCCTACTTTGAGCTGCCCTTTGTCTGAAACCATTTTATTAGGCATTTGCCATAATTTTTAAACAGTTTGCATGCATCTACCCAAATGTGGCATAATGCTGGCCCAACTATGAAGTCGGATGAGTGGATAAACAGGAGCTGTGTATCTCGCTCTGTAGTTGGGAAAAAGTACTGCTGGTGGGACAGCAGCTCCGCTCAGCTCCCAGGCTGTAAACCTATTCATTAGTGTGTCAGCCTTCAAAAGGAGTGATCATCAGCAAATAACAAGTGTCCTAGATACTATTCTAACACATTCTTCTATCAAATTCTAATACTTCAGCTGCTTTCTGCTTATGGACTTGGCTTATTTAGCTATCTGTTCTGATGGACAGACTAAAAGGCCTCAATCTCTTTCTTTTAAAGGATTTCCTTTGTAATTTGGTGTATTCTAAGTATGACTTCAGTAATTTTAGGACTAAAAGCTTAAAATACCTAAGGACTATGTGTCAGTTCCCATGTAGTAGTCCATTGTTTACCATGATGTTTTTTGATACATAGCTGTTTACTGCTCCCACGCCTCATTGGCATTTCACACTCTCATTGTATGACTCACTTTAAGAATGGATGCTATTTCTTGGTTTAGAAGAATAAGAGAATTCAAACGTCTTAAATATTTTTGTTTCCTTTAAGTGTTTATCCTCAACTCTTAACTGGACCATCCTTCAGCCTTCAAAAGTTGCAGAACCTGAAACTTTTTGAGTTGATCTGCTGTGCACAGCAGAGACCTAGAGTTACAGTTCTGGCTAACCTTTCCCTTTGTCTGACAAAAGAAAATATTTGTTAAACTAAATACTACATTTTGCTCGGCCATTCTTTAATGTTGTCAGCTTAAATAATTTTAACTTGCCTTTAAAACTGCACATTGTGGATCAAATTCCTGAGGCAATAGCACTGTGGGCTTCTAATCAGGCTCCCGAACATGCATTTTCTGGCAATATAACTGCAGAAATAAAGTACAGCATTGGTGTTTGCTGTCACTGAAAATAAATGCAGACTGAACACCAGCCTGCTATGGAAGATCAACACTTCCAATCACCTGAATGCCATGAACATGTGTTTTGTTTTGCATGTGCAAGAGATTGACAGCTAGAGCTATTCCTTTCCTTAGCTCGTCACTCAGAAACAGCTGAACTGCCTTCCCTTTTTCACCTTGGTCTGCTTTTAGATATGTAGTGTGGATTTTGTATGAATATTTTCTGCTGTTAACAGTCTAAACTGCTCTCATTTGTCTTCATCTCTGTTTCTTCTTTCTCCCTTTAAATGGGTCATGTTAAAATCTGGCTCTTCAGCATCCAGAAACTTGTTTGAATTGCCACTATCTGGGCTTAGTGCACTGTTATTGTGGGGAGCAGTCCCTCACATACTGTAACTGGCCAGCTGGGCTCAATTACTGCTGTAAAATAAGAAGAAGTTTGGGAGAGAGAAAATAGAACTAAAAGAAGTGTTTTGAGCTGGTTTGGAACTTGGAGGAACAGCATTTACAGCTAACTGTCCTCACCATTGCTTACCTTTCGGTCTAAAACATATGGCTGGGAAGTGACTTGTACCAGTAGGCGAGTTATGCGAGAACAGTAACGCTGTTCTTTGACTATTTGTATTCTCAGCCATAACTTCAGTGATGTACTATCATCTGACATACCCTATTACCATTTGTGATTATAAGATTTCCCCTTTTCATTTTGATTCTTATGTGCTCCTAGCGTAAGGAAGCTTTTGAATTTAATGCCTTTTTTACCTTCTTTCAATTCCTGAAAATTCAGTGTTTAAGTTAGTCCTGTAATGAGGAAAAAATTCTTGTTTGTGTTTCATTGTCTTGTCTTTGTGTGCAGTGGTTTGATATTTAACTCATGCCTGCCTCACTTTTTTAATCATAAAGATTTTTTTTAGTCTTCTAACATTATTAATAACTTGAGTTCTTGGTGAAGATTTTCCAGCTTAAAACAATTGCAATTTTCTGAATGCATTCCCGTTGTATGAAGCAGCCTTAAATGTTGTAATACTGTTGGGAAATAATATTCCCTGTTGTCTCCAGGATGGTTTTGTCTGAATTACAAAATTGAATGGGAAATTTTCTTTTTCCCTCCATGCTGTGTCTTTATACTGTTCTGCAGTTTACAAAAACGGGTTGTGTTGTGCAGCAGTAATGCATTAATTTGACCGTGAAAAGAACAGTAATAAAAGGAGACAACTAATGCAAGCTTAAAATGGCAGGACAGCATCAGGTTAAGTGCAATGTAAATGAGAGCCTCTTCACAGGATATTATGTTTTACTACTTGGTGACCTGTGAGAGAACTGATGTTTAAAAAACATATGCAAGTCAGTGAGTAATCAGTTTATATATTCCTTGCAAATTCTTTCCAAGCTTCCTTTGTTATGACAGACCAAAGTGCTGCATGTAGAGTGTTGTCTGGGTGGTGATACTTTTGCAGGTTTTCAGTGTGTTGCCTTCCTCCTTTTTTTTTTTTTTAAAGAAATGATATAGTCATGATGTGATACAAGATTTTATCAGTATTTTGTGGGGGATTTGGTATAGCTATTAAAAAGATATGTCTGACTATTATGGTGAAGTTTGTAGTGAAAGATGCAGCTCAAACATACCGTTTTTCTGGAAATGGTAATTTAGCAGCTAGTTCTGCATCTTGTGCATTAATAGCTGTGGCTCTAGAATGGTCTGAATGGCAATAAAACACTATGAGAAGTACTAGGTGGCTGTTTTAATACGTTCTGGTGTGATTGCAAGCATTTTTTCTGGATTAGGCAGTGCTGGACTGGGTTTGGGCTTTATTCTTGCAAAAAAAATGGGGACCTGGTTATCATCAGTTTATGGAGGAGAGGGCACTACCTCCTGCTAAGTAATAATCAATAGTGCTGTACCCTGCCAACCATCTCAAGCCAATATTGAGTTCTTGAGCAAGCTGGGTAAAGTAAATAACCCCCTCTGAAAAGGGCTCCTTCTTTGCTGCTTGCTTGTTTCAAAATTTATAGAAGTAGGTAGTGGGTAGTAAACAGAGGAGTCCAGTATGCTTTCTGATATTGTGCATTCTTAAAAAGAAAAAAAAAAATCGGTAGGTAGTATGAGACATTGCATTTGTAACATGTCAAATAAAATGTGTATGTTAGGAAATAAATACTTTTAAACAAATATGTGACTTAAACTTAACCTCTTAATGCCTTGAACATGAAGTGGCTGGATAGGATAGCTACAGGATAGCTACCCAGAAGCTGAAGGAATATCAAACAACTGCTCTTCTCCTCTCTTTCAGAGTGATTGAACAACTTGGTGGTAAACAACTGGTTATGAACCACATGCATCATGAAGACCAACAAGTTCGTTACAATGCACTACTGGCTGTCCAGAAGCTGATGGTTCACAACTGGTATGTGAAGATTATTTAATGTGCTGCTAACAGTAAGATATACTGGTCTGTGGAGACAGGATTCAAGACAGTAGATTTCTTTAAGTGGGGATTAACATCTTCATGGAGTATGACTGCAGTTTTTAAATGATAGAGCAATGTGATGCTGCTGTGCATGATTGATCTTAGCTAGTTTTTCTGTATATTTTGGTTGCAGTTGAATTGAGTAGCTTCACCTTACAGGATTGAGTATCATATGAGTAATTCACTTGAACAATATATTTTAACTTATTTGAATTGCTTAATATTTAATATGAGCTGTAATTCAGGCCTGCAGAATGTTAAGGATGCGTGTAGGTATTTTAGCAAGTTCACTTAATCTCAGCTGAAGGAACTGGTAGCTTGATGTAGTTCTAAGAGTTGATGTTTTAAGTACCTAACGGGCAGTTGCTTTGCAAATTGCATGCCTGACCATTCTTTTGCATTATTATTCTTTGCTCTAGTCCTTTCCCCTGTTCTACACTGTTACCTTTCTGTTTCTATTTTAAGGGGTGCAAGTACAATTTTTCTTGAGCTCCTGGAGCAGCAGAAGCTTATGGACTGGTTGGTTAGATGAAGTTAATCACTCACTGGTATCTTTCATCAGTTGCTGAGAATAGCAGTTGAAATGAGGTTTTTCTTTCATTGTTTGTTCTCTGTAACTCTCCTCCCGTGTAATTCTCTAACTATTTTTCTAATAAAGCTCCAAAACCCCCAAAGTTGTGGCGTTTTCTGCCACAGAACTCACTGGTAGGTGATGCTGCCTTTCCAACAGAGCACAGGACCTTTATAAGTGAAGTATTGAAAGGCTGAAGTTCTGAAAAACTTCAGTGTTCACGTAACAACTTTGCATAACTTGCCAAACTAATTAGGTATGCTAAGCATAAGGCATGGAGAGTTAAAAATACTAATTAGGAATTCTTAATCTGATTATTAATTATGATTTCACCAAAGCTCATATTTCCAATTTGACATTGCCTTAGAGAAAGATAAAATGCAACAGTACAACATAGATGCTGAGATACAAACAACTAATTTAATTTTGAACTTAAAACAACCTTTTATTTCTGAAAAGCTTGATGCTTGGAAGAACCTATAACTTCTGTAATTTTTTTTTCTTCTGACAGAATGTGACCTTTTTAAAAGGTTGAGTAGTGATGACGCTAACGGCATGAAAGTCGTAGGGGAATAAGGTTTATCAAGCACATTCTTACAGGTTCTTTAAGTCCCTACTTGCTGTAGAAGACAGGCTAGCAAGGATGACAAAAAGCTCCTGTCCCCTCTCCCTGTGGTGTATCTTCTGTAAAACAAAGCTAGTTTTCCCCCTTTTCTTCTGAAGAACATAGGTTTTAACTCTTGTGTGTGTTATAATATTAATTTTATCCTACTTCCTCTCTCATACTGTGGGAACCTTCTATAGCAAAGAAAAAACACATTTAAATAACCTACTATGACAAATCCAGAGTTAACATTCTCCACCTGTAAGGAGAATCAGGGCAATGTCAAGCACAAATACAGGCTGGGCAGAGAATGTATTGAGAGCAGCCCTGAGGAGAAGGACTCGGGGGTGTTGATTGATGAAAAGCCAGCAACGTGCTCACAGCCCAGAAGGCCAACCATACCCTGGGCTGCATCCAAAGCAGCGTGGCCAGCAGGTCGAGGGAGGGGATTCTGCCCCTCTGCTCCGCTCTGGTGAGACCCCACCTGCAGTGCTGCGTCTGCTCTGGGGCCTCAGCACAGGAGAGACACGGAGCTGTTGGAGCGGGGCCAGAGGAGGGACGCAGAGAGGGTCAGAGGGATGGAGCCCCTCTGCTGGGAGGGCAGGCTGGGAGAGTTGGGGCTGTTCAGCCTGGAGAAGCGAAGGCTGCGGGGAGACCTTATAGCAGCCTTCCAGTACCTGAAGGGGGCCTACAAGGAAGCTGGAGGGGGACTTCTGACAAGGGCATGCAGTGATAGGACAAGGGGTAATGACTTTAAACTGAAAAAGGGTAGATTTAGGTTAGATCTAAGGAAGAAGTTCTTTGCAATGAGGGTGGTGAGCCACCGGAACAGGTTACCCAGAGAGGCTGTGGATGCCCCATCCCTGGAAGTGTTCAAGGCCAGGCTGGACGGGGCTCTGAGCAATCTGGTCTAGTGGAAGGTGTCCCTGCCCATGGCAGGGGCGTTGGCACTAGATCATCTTTAAGGTCCCTTCCAACCCAAACCATTCTGTGATTCTAGGACTTCATTAAATAACACTGAATTTCTGAGTGTGCGAAGATGGAGACTAAATGTGTGGTCATGTGCAACCTAATTTTGAGGCAGTATCATATATTGTGCTCCACCCTGCTTCTCAGTTTGATCATATGCTGTTTTTCTCACAATACTGTTCTGATTATATTTGAAGCATTCTGAGTATTCTAAACCAGCTATAGCTAAATAGAGATCACGGTATGGAAGGCTTAGTTACTGCATTTACCTTCTGCAGGAGGGACATGTCTTATTTCATGTGTGTTCTGATGTCTTTAAAATCTGGTAATAAAAATGTAGAACTGTTTTTTCTCCAACAGAAACCTCACTGGTAGTAAGTAAAAGTTTTCCTGGATGCCCAAGTTGTTTTTTTCTCATTTTCAACTTAAGCATACTAATTTTAAAACATCACATCTGATTGTCTAGATTTTTCTTGGTTTTTTTAATGGCATGAACATTTCTGTGCCTGCTGTTCACAGTTTGTGAACCTTTAGACTTGAGACTGAGAGATCGCAATTACATCTAGTTTCAGATTTTCAGAGGTGTCAATAAAAAGGATCTGTTTCAGTTAGTGCCATTTTCAGATTCATATTGTCATCTCTGTAGGGAATATGGTCTTGGTTAATTCTTATTGGAACAAGCCTCTGGGAGACATTGACCTTCGACTCCTGTTTGCCAAAGCAGTGTTCCCCCTGGAATCGGCATCAGATAGCTTGAGCTAAGGAAATGATACATCGTTTGTATGTGGGAAGCTAGATCTGGTTTTTGATGTGTGTCAGGAGCTCTTCTGTTTCTTAGCTTGCGTGGGGAGAAGAGAAAGCAGAGTCCCCTGACCGTGGCACAGTGCAGTTCAAGTGCCCGCTTATTTAGCTTTGCATTGTTGTAAGATGGATTACTCGGCAACTTCAAGGTTTTGCTTACCCTGCTCTTCAGAGCTGGAGAAACAATAATAATTTTTTTCCCCCTTGCTTCCATGTGTCTTGAAATTCCAGTTATTTCACTCAAAGCAATTTTTTTTTTTTTTTTTTCCTTGGATTTAATTGGCATGGAACAACTCTGCCTTACTGCGGCATGTGCATGATGGAGGTGGTCAGGCTCTTCCTAGATCTGGAGGCTAACCGAGAGAGGGGTGAGAACTAAGGGCTTGCTCTGCCAGGTGCAAGGGCTGTGCCTGAAGCAGCAGAGCAAGGAACACTTCTGGTACCTGAACTGAGGGAGTGTCGTGGGGCAGCAGAAGCATTAGACTGCTAATAACTCAACTTGGAGACAATTAACTTATAAGTAATTTGAATAGTTCATTACAGGCTGCTCAACTAGCTTTTCCTTAGGGGTTTTTAAGTCAGGGATAAATGGGGGGAAATCAGACTGTCAGGCATTCTATTTAATGATGAAACTAGGTTGGCAAAAGCAGTAACTGCTGTCAGCTTTTCAGATGAGGTAAGTTCAGGTGAAATATTCCAGTTACATTTGCATGTTAAATGATCATGCACCTGAATCAGGGAGCAAAGGTATCTTTTTAGCATCACCTAATGGTAATTTACCCTGGTTTCTTAATCTCACTTGAACTAACTGTGTTAGTTGCAGTTGTTGACGGTAAAAACTTGTTATTGCCAGATGCGGGAGTTTGGCATGGCAATGGTGGTGAAGATTTTTTCTTTTTTTTTAGTGTGTCCTGTTCAATTTATGCTTCCATTATGCATGAGAAGCATAATCTCCTTATTCCTTGTCTTTGCTGGTGTTCAGAGGCAATACCCAACTTGATAATTTTTTAGTATTAGGAACTGGTTTTGGGAACCTAATGCTGGTCAGAGCAATGTTTTTAATGATGCAGACTTAAAAGAATCAAATAATTAAGTTATAAACTGATAGCACGTACATATATCACTTTAAAGAAACCTAATACCTTAATCTCTACAGATAAGCCATGTGACTTTAACGTGCTTCATGGCACAATGTTTTCCCAAACTTCTGGGATGGGATGTTGTGACTCAAAGCACCTACAGTTTGAAGCCCAAGTTCCTTCTATGAACAATGGAGAGAGGCAGGTAGTTTTTCAGGGCAGTGCAGAGCAGCTTCAGTGCCTGAAGTTGAGCAGTGGGATTATCTCCTGTCTTTAAGATTTGTGAACCCATAGTCTCCGGGCTTCATTCTGAAGGGGTTAATTCCAACTGTATTACTTCACTAGAATAAGAGCTAGATGAAGAGCTAGGTCAATACTAGATGTTTTGTAATTAATGTGTAATTTATGACCTTACTGGTTATCTTGAACATAGTGCATTAGTTTCCACCAGACTTGCTTGTCTTCTAGCCAGGTTAGGCCCAGGGAAGTTTGCTCATGACTTATGTGGGAAGTGCAGCATACTACTTTTTCCTTGCTGTGTCAGCAGCAGTGCTGGTGGGAGTTGGGGATCAGAGGTCAGAAATAAGAGAATTGTTACAACATCCAGTCCGGTGGAGATGTGCAGAGATGGATCGTGTGTGCTCTTTGTTCATACAAATGTAAAGTAAAATGCAGTGGTTTAACCTCTATAGGTCAAAAGCTCTTCAGTATTCATACAAGTGCTCCTGAAACCATGGTGGATCTAACTGCAAACTCATTTATTTTTTCTCTGGCTGAATCAGGGTAATGGCAGAACTCATAGCATCTTTTGGCATTTGCTCCCATGGACTGAACTTACTGGACTGTGTTGCCCTGCCTTTCTGATGATACCTGAAAGCAGAGTAAACTGCTATTTAGTGAGTTGACACATACTCATACTGCCCATGTCAGTAAGAGGATGCTGAACAATGGGAGTTAGGGCGTGTCATTGCTGCATGATCAAGTACAGTATTAGAAGTAAAATTAATAAATGATATACTGAATGAAGCAACAAATTCAGATAAGTTTTGAATATGCAACATTCATATGATTTCCAGAGTGCACATCCAACGCAAAATTACTTGCTTTCCATCTTTTAAAATGACTAGCACATCCAACACAAAATTACTTGCTTTCCATCTTTTAAAATGACTAGTTATGCAGAGAGACATTAAAAGATCTGAAACTGCCTAGTATGCTATATTTAGAAATTGTTCTATAGAGTTAGCATGAAATATTCATCATGTGTCATTATTCTTCTTTGGTATAAACTTTGTTCTCCAAAGCCCATGTATCTCCTAAGGTAGCTTCTGTACCATGCTTGCTTTTGGTCGTGAGAAGTGCAAGGTGTAATGATAGTTAACTGGCAGCCATGAAGTTTACCTCTCCCCCCCTTTTTCCCCCCATCACAACACTCAGACATGTAATGCTTAATAGAGTAGATGTATATCTAGGAAACAATGCCTACATGATAATCACAGAATCATAGAATGGTTTGGGCTGGAAGGGACCTTAAAGATCATCCAGTTCCAACCCCCCTGCCATGGGCAGGGACACCTCCCACTAGACCAGGTTGCTCAGAGCCCCGTCCAACCTGACCTTGAACACTTCCAGGGATGGGGCAGCCACAGTTTCCCTGGGCAACCTGTTCCAGTGCCTCACCACCCTCATCGTGAAGAACTTCTTGCTAATACCTAATCTAAATCTGCCTTTCTATAACACAATCCACTGTATGTATTTACCCTGTTTCTTAGCCTTCATCATCAATACAATTCCTTTTTATTAGTTAAAAGAAGTTAACTAAACTGAAAAGTTTGAGAAGATAGATTGTCCCCCTGATAAAAAACAATGTTTTTTGTTTGGTTGGGGTTTTTTTTTAAGGGGTAGTTCCTAGCTAGAATGAGACGAGTTAGGCAAAAATCCATTTAGTTACAGGCACACTTGGTATCTAGTATGAGTGCTTCATCTTTTTATTTGAATGTAAGTATGTATTCTTGTAAAGTAGGGAGTGTGGTTTGCATTGTGCATATGGTCTCCAGGATTTCACACTGTGATCATGTTT
The DNA here is from genome assembly GCA_000699545.1 of Podiceps cristatus. Taxonomy (NCBI): domain Eukaryota; kingdom Metazoa; phylum Chordata; class Aves; order Podicipediformes; family Podicipedidae; genus Podiceps; species Podiceps cristatus. Next base: position 14,392 of record JMFS01099967.1, on the reverse strand, counting down.
TCTGTCATGAGATCTGCACTGTTTGTGAAACACGCTTTAGTATTTCTAGAGCTTCTGTTAGCGTGGAGCAATTATTTTGCTAAAATCGAACATCCTGTTCACTTTGCATTTTCTTTTTTTGAAGAAACTGTTCATTTTCATGTGCTATGATAAAAAAAAAATTCACCAAAGTAATAACTTTTTGATAGCTTAATTTCTGATTAGTATTAAAGATCTGATTTCCTGGTAGGAAAATTCAGTTAAACATTATCTGTGTCAGTCATTCCGAAATATTCTATGCAAAATTAAAGCTCTAAGTGTTGAAAGCATTTTGATTACTTACTGTTCATTTTGGCAACTAAGTCTTCTGATTAAATATAAACCCACTTTCAAACCAAGTTGCATGGTTTAATCCAGTTGTTTCTTTTTAATTCACAGAGGGGTTCTGTGTGTTATTCACATGTTGTAAGTGAAAAATGACTTATGCCTTTCTATTAGGGAGACAAGGTATATGTTCAATTGAATTGCATGGATTTTTCTTTTAAAATCTAATAAAATGTTTGAGTAATAGCCTTATAATAGGAGCTTATTGCTGTTTCTTTATGGCTTGTATGTAAAGTTGTGAACTGGAAGTCTAGAATTATTAATCTGAAGAATGGGTAAAACCTCTTTGAAGGGAAACTGCTGAGTGAAAGGGAGGTTCTTGCAGTGTCTCAGTCTGAAGACACATTAACTTTGTATTTCACATCATAAGGAGGACTATAAACAATGCTAGGATTTAGAAATCAGGCAGTAATCTGCAGACTATCAGCTAATATTGCATTCAGCTGAAGACAGTCTCCATTTGGTCAGCCATTCATTAGTTTTAGTGTGCACATCAGGATGCTGAATGTCTCTCTACTGTGAATAGTTAAGGTGAAAAATGTCCTAGGTGCTGTTCATTTTAAGTTTGCTTTTTATTCTGCTTGTTTGCTTTGAGTGGAGTCTGTTACACTAAATGCTGCAAAAATCTGCAAACCTCAGTATCTCTTCTCTTGAGATCTAAGGCCATGTGCATAGGTCAAGGAAATATGTAGTGAGAATCACTGTGGTTCGACTGAAAATAAGATAATTTATTAAACTACAATTTGATGATGTCGCAGAGGCCCAAACTGTTCTGTCACAATAGCTTTGATTCTGTCATGTACATTTGTTCTTTGTTTTTGTCGCTTGTGCTTCAGCACAGGTTATGGTCTGCATTGGTACAACAGACAAATACTTTACCATCTTTAGCACATTTCTTTTTCTTGAAATAATTGATAATGCACGAATCTGCTGAGTCAAGGAAGAAAACTATATTCAGCAAACAAGTGACAGAGGAGAACTGCACTGTTTTCCTGTGTAGTAGCACTCCCAACTTGGGCGGTCCTCCTAGCTCAGCTGTCTAGGAAGATGTCTTTTTTTTTTTTTCAGTTCAGTTCTTTCATAGCTGCACTATTTCTGTTTGATTCTGAAGAGCAGTGCATGTAATGTATATATTTTTTTCTACATATAAAAACCAATATATTTTATATTTTCTACATAAAATAATGTATAAAAATAGGCAGTGGTATAATTTCTGATCCGGCAGTATGACATGTTAATATTATTTTTCAGGAACCAAATATTAACATAGCTCCTGGTTTGATTTCTGAGACTTGTTTGTTTGCTTCTTTTTTTCTCTACTGACTTCTGTGACTCTTGCAAGGCAAATGCTTCTGTGGTGGCCACCCTCCAGCTCCATGTGCCTTTTTCCTGGCCACCACTAGTGTTAATGTGACACGGCAGGAACCAGATTCAAGGGAGCTTATTAGGAGACAACAGTTCACTCGAGAGTTAAATGAACAAAACCCACTCTCTCAGCAGAATGCCTGGATGAGTGCCTGGTGAGAAAGGCAGGCGCACGCACATGGCTGGCGCGGGCTCAAGGAGGGCTGTGCCAGCTTTGTCCTCCATGGGGTTAGATGGGGACTTGCGAGACGGTTGCAAACTCATCCTGGTGATGCCACTTTGTGGCTGTGTTGCTCAGAAGGTTCCAGGGATCATCACATCTGTAGAGTTGTTTTTGCAGCAGTCTTAATGCTTACAAGACCAATGCTTTCAAGGGACAGTTTAGCTTGCTTAGAGCTGGGAATACATCAGCTGTGTAAATCGATTACCTACTTGTGAAGCTACAATGAATGACTAACACTGGTCAGTCTCTCTCAACAAATCTAGGTGGTTAGACCCATAGTAGAAATGCAGCATAAAGATGGCAAATCTGTTCTAGCTGTTCAGACTATTCTATCTTCTGGCTGTCCTTTGAACATGGTTATCTCTTCATTGTATCTTTGATTTGTCCATAACAGTGTATATTGGCAATGTCTTCTGAGTTGCTTGAGTCATGTGGCAGACTTTTTATTGTAGCTTTATTACAATTCTGTATCTTTCATAAAGGGAAGAATTTCTTTAAAACTAGCTTTTCATTTACATTTTAGAAAGTACGGGACTCTAGGTTTATGTTTAGGTAGAGAAAAATAAAAGCAATATTTTTATGTTTTTCCTTGTCAAGGGAAAGCATTCTGCCTCTTAGGAACCTCAGTCTGCTAAAACAAGCTAGAAATTACAGATGTTTAAGACTGTTGAATACTTTTGGATAATATAGTTCTTTGATAAATTGGATTTAAGCAAGATTTAAGATAAATGTTGCTAGAAAAGAAAGCATATGAAAACTTCACCCTTCTTTTGTTCTGTGCTTCATCTACTTCTCTTCCCTTGCTTATCAAAAAGTAGAATTTTCAATTTTTGTTAAAGGAGAGGTAAATCTAACTTTATTGGAATTTGGTGTATAACACTAAAAGTAGTAGTTCTTAAACTGCAAGGCCTGTTCCTTTTAGCACATGACCTCTAGAAATCTGTTGAAACTTTAAAACTTTCCTGTCTGTCATAGATTGTTTGTTGTTGACAATGGTCCTTTGCTCAATCTGAAAATCAGTATAAAACTTTCAGGTAGGATCTTGTGCCAGTTTGCAGTTATCTCCTTATTCCATGCTTTCTGAATTTGGTGGCTTACGTGTTGGAGCAGTTTCTTGTGGCTTTTCCTGAATGACCTTGGAAGAATTTGTTGCAATTACCATGACACTTTAAGTATACCTCAACTTGAGGGTGTCAGTGTCTCTCATATGCCAACAAAAATCAATTAAATTAAACTGAATGATGCAACAAAGTCATGTATTCATCTCTAAGTTTCCTTTTTTTTCTTGGAAAAAGGCACTTTGGATACTGCAGAAAATGTGTGTTTAGAGATTAGGCCTGAAAAAGGGGAAATTGCTAGTGTGGAAGCAATCTCACTTTGTTATTCTAATATAAATGAAGAGATTAATTTGCAAATGGAAATTACTTATATCTCACTGTCAGACTTCTGAATAACCAAGAAAGTAAGAAAATGTGGTGTTTCAAGTTTTGTTGATTTGAGCTTTAGTTGAGAAATGGAGGATTTGGTAGTTAATCTCAAAAGTGATGTACTAAACTTGCATGTTTTGACACTTTTCTGTAGTGAGGAGGTAATATTTTGTGCTCTCATAAATTTATGCTGAATCAGTTGTCTCACATTTGAATGCAGTTAACTGTGAATATAAGCTTGTCTGGACCAGCTTTGTCTGCTTTGTAGTAAGGGTGGGTTTGTGTTGAAGGAAGTCAGAACGGGGGCTAGAGCTGACCTTTATAAAGGCCTTTCTATTCCAGCATGAGGAAGACTGTCAAAGTGAAACTTTTTGTTCCAAAGAGCTAAACTTGAAAATTTGATCTGCCAAGGTACTCGGGCCTTTGCTCAATGAACTTTACATCTTGATTATTAATGCTGGAGGATGAATTGCCGCCTTGTTCTTTGTTGCATAGTTTCTAGTGCTGATTCCAAGTTAGTGCTATTAAGAACTGTTGCAAGGTAACTTAATATCCACAGAGTTCACCTCTACAATCCCAGCGTGGGGGATATAGCAAAAGATGACATGCTTAATTGTAAGTCCATTTATGGGAGAGCACAGACTTTTCCAGATGCTTATTGACTTGAGGGAGCACCATTAAGCTTGTGGTAACTTTCCTTCCCATTCTGAAAAGCAGTTAAGGAATAAAATGTTATATGTTAAAGTGCTCAATGTTACTGGACTACTGGTACATAGAATTTCATCCCTTTAAATGATTTAAAAGAAAAATGAGCCTTATAACGGCTGGACAGCTTTTGCATTTGTATTGAGAAAATGCTTACTACTTCTGACTGGCTTTTGAATATACAATAATACAATGCCTACTCAAGGTAAAAGGCAGCTTTCTAGTGGAAAGAATTGGTGAATGAATTTGTTGTTGGCCAGAACAGTATTTTGCTCTTTCGAATTTTGTACATCTTGTAAAACATGTATTGAGCGACACCCTGCAGGTCTGCTTGGCCTGGTTAAAAGGGAAAAATTTTATTATTCTAAGACTGTGTGTTGAAAGACAATGGGTATGTAGGCCCCAAAGCTCAGATGTGTCAAATGTTAGCAGGATATGTTTTGTCTTAGTCTCTAATATGAGCTCATCAGGCACGAATGAATCTCTGCCTGTAGTAGCCATGCTCGTGTGTAGTATACTTTTGCTTCTGAGTTTAACAGTCTTAGAAACTCGATGTGCTTGCAAAAGACTAACCACCATGCCTTTGTTATGGTAAAGGTGAACATCTTCTGCAGTTGTGAAGGAAAGACTAACAAAATAAGTTTAAAATAGGGAGAAGTGATCCAATTCATGGGTTTATAGCTTGTAATTTTAAAAATCAAGTCTAATACCTCATTACTTTACAGTGTACATCTCTAATCTTGCAGATGCCATTTAGAATATTTTGTGATTTGTTATCTTAGTGACAGATCTGTCCTCCTTTCATCATACATACTCTTATAGTGCAATGTATTGAATGCTTGCATTCTTACAGGTAGTTTTAATTTTGTCAGGTAAGCAGTAATTCTAAAATCCTAGTTTTTCTCTTAAGTTACAGTGCAAGGTAAAAAAATTGTAGTCACTTGGTTTGTAATAGCATAGTGATGGACACCGGTGTCCAATTTGTGTGTGAAGACTGAAGCTTACAGTGCTACTTAACCTCCTGCTGTGATAAAAGAACAAGAAGATTCAAGTATATTTTTTTTATATACTGTTTTTTCAGTATGTATTTTAACAGAGGGAGAACAGGAGCCTACTGAGGCTATTCTTGGTAGCTTGAGTTTTAGTGGAAGACAGGAAGGAGAAGTGACCAAAGGCCTGGCAGAATAACCTATCAGTCTGCTCTCCTAAGGCGGCACACGAAATCTTCATGTTGAGAAGCTGCCTAAAGCCCTCCTGGTGGTCTCTTACCAATCCCTTTTGTCATCTGGCATAATGCAAGAACTTGTCCTAGCTTAACCAATGATGCTCACTTGGAAATGATAACCAAATAGAAAATTAACTGGTGCTTGTAACAGCAGGTGGGGCAAGTCTTTTGCATTTTATTGGCCCTTGGTGGTGGCTAAAGTAGTGGTGAGGTAGGAACAGTATGAGGTTTTCACCTGGGTTTGCAGCATGGCAGTGTAGAGTAGTAACTGCAGATACTCATTCTGTATGGGGAAATGGAATGAGAGCTTTTCCTGGTCCCTAGACTTAAACCTTACGCCTGCAAATGAATGACCAAAATAAAAGGTTCTGTAGGGAAGGTACTATACTATCTACTGTACACCTGAAGTTGAATATGTCTGTTAAGGCACTAAGAACCTACGAAATACGCTGCTGCTCTGCCTTCTCAGAGATTTTTGCTGAATACACTGTACTATGGCTGGATTTTAGTAAGCCTTGAGTGTGCATCTGCACCAGTGTAAGCTATGCAATAGTCGTACTGTTATGGATTGTTAGCTTGATTGATTTTCCTACTTCTAGGTAACTGCATAGGCATTTCACGTGGTAAAGAGTTCATGTGTGCTTTAAGAATAACTAACTTTGCAGGCTTGTGATGCTGTGAGCACAGCCATGTATGCGGCAAATGTTGGTTGCTTTCAAGGCTGGATGTCAGACAAGAAGTACTAGAATCAGTACATGTGTGTAGGCATGAAACAAAGGAAAAAAACACTGAGGGAGCCGAAGGAGGTTTGAGTTTGGAAGCCCTTCCGTAGTTGGTGGCCGTGTTTTTGGAGGGCTGTCAATTTTTGTTTATTTTGGTGGTACAATTTTGAGTCCTGCAAAACCACAAGAGAGCAGCACATTTCCTTCTTTGCCATCAAGAATCTCTATCTTGAGGGTGTTAACCTACCTATTACGACCAAGAGTTGTACCTACTGAGCGCAGCCCGAGCATTAAAATACTGTGATCCTGCAGCAACACCTGATAAAGCTGTGAAGGAAGGTGCTAAATCATAACGTATGGCCCAGGGTGTGGATGTGTTACTACTCTTTGCTAATGGAGTTTGAAGTTAACATTACATGAATTTTGCTTTTCTAGGTACTTAACTTTAAAACTGAGAAAAGTGGTACACTTGTGATGTTAAACTTCATTGTGCGATAGGAATTGTAATCCATGAGGAATAGCTGTTCAACAGGACACTGAACTGAAAACTAGTTTTTGAAATGTGTAATAAGAACTAGGATTTTTTTTTTTTTTTTAATCAAAAGTGCGTGCTTTTGAGTTGGATTTGGTGGGGGTTTTTTTGGGTTTTGTTGTGGTGGTTTTGTTTGTTTAAGAAAGCTGAATTTCTGAATACCATTTCTCTGAATATCATTTCTCTGAACTGCTTCTAATGTTTAACCTGTGTAGGTTAAAATACCTCTGTAATGAGAAATACTGTGGTGCTAAGTATACAAACAGCAATGGAAAAAGAATGTCTACATTTCACGGGTCCTGAAACCTCTCTTTCATCTGACACAGTGGTACAATTGCTAAAATTTATTTTCTGTAACAAGCAACAACCCAGATATTACTGAAGACCTCAGCTTCTTTGTGGCTCTGTGAGGTGTTGAGCTGTTTTCACAGGACGCAGTGAAAGATGGGAACACTAAGAAGAATTGTGCGTTATTTTTCCATAGGATTTCAATATTGTTGCTCAAGGCAAATGCTAAGAATTTGGAGGGTGTTTGTTCCAGTGTTGAGAGGACAAGTATAAAAATAAGTGACTTAGTGCACTTTAAAATACAGGTGAGGAAAACACTCTAAAGAAAGTGTTGGTATCCAGTAAGCCTGGCTTGGATATCTTTCTTACCACTTGAACATACAGTTCTTCAGTCAGTGTCTGTTTTGCTAGCCTATGGGTTAAATGCCAGTATGTCCATTGGTATTACTTGTGCTCATGCAGCTGGGTTATAGGAAGAGATCCTTTTAAATAATTTGCCACAGCTTCCAATATGTATGTTCAGCAAGCAAAACTTCCAGCTTCGTGGGTGTTCTATAACAGTTGCCCAGACTTCTAGATATTACCACTGGGCTTTTATTTTTTCCAGTTTTGTTGATGTTCACTTTGTACCTTATTTTCAGAGGGATAGATGATGGATACCTAAAGCTTACGTACTCTCATAGTAGCTCCAGTTGACTATCAAGTATTATTAGACATTATTTGAAGGAATAATTCTAAACTTAAAAGCTTTTTCCTCTTTTTCTACTTAATACTTCCCACCACTATCCTACTCCCCACTCTACAGAATGTTTCTCAATCTGATTTTTTTGTTGTATTTCAGGGAATACCTTGGAAAGCAGCTGCAGTCAGAACAACCTCAAACGGCCACCGCACGGAGCTAAACACTTCTGTCAGTTCATGCTTATAACTACAGTATGTTTGTCTTTAAATTTATATCAAGGAAACACTGAAATCACGTTCTTTGCCTGCTACTAGCACACAAACTTTCCAGCTTTCCTCCAGTGATGTTGACTTAGTAAAAATTTGTTTGTTCAGCTAGTTCTGATGATTATGCCTATTAGCTTCCTGTTATATTCTGAATGTATATGAGGAAATGTGGCTAATATATTGCATTTGTTTTATGTATTTATTCTCATAATAAAGAATGTTATTAAAGTACATTTATTCCATGTTATAACTAGCCTAGAAAAATTGTCCCATTCTTTTAGTGTGTTATTAGTGTTGTTATATTGCTTTCCAAGAAAAGCAAGTAGTCCTTACATGTCTCCATGGAAATTTAATAAAGCTTTGACTTGGTGTTCTGTAGGAAATGTAATAGCCTGAGAAACATTGATTATCAGTACTAAAATATACACCAAGTCTCAAAACAGTGTTAAAATCATATATAAAAAGCAAATGTATGTTTTTTTGGGGGGGCTGGGGTACTTCTCTCTTGTTAGAGACTACATTAAAAAATCCAGACATGAGGAAAATGAACACTCCTCTAATGAAAATTGATAAACTTAAGATTGTTAGTAAAGCTGTATTAGCATCAATGTTAAAGGTGTAGATCAGAGATCAAGTTTTTTTCTTTTTTAGTAACAGGTGTGCAGTAACTGATTAACTTGAAATTTCATGGAATGTTTTTGTTATTGAAAATACTTGTAAATGTTAGGGTTCTGGTGTCATTCTGAAATCGGTTGTATTTACTTTTATTAAGCCAAATAATTTGGCTATCAGTCTTTTCTGTGTTTCGTAGCTCCTGGTAGTAAAAGATATAAGCATCAATAAATCAAAGATGATACTGGATTGGCACATGAGAACAGTCTTGGTGCATATATAGGAGTGTGGCTCCAGGCACTTGCAATATCAAACAGAGTTAATATTCTTGTGATTACTTTTTTATTGTGATTGAGTTTTTGGAATGAAAAGATGAGAGAACATGGCTCATTCTCTTTGGTAGTCTTGTGTGGTGTAAGTCTCTGAGGAAGCTTGGGGTACTTTTGTCATCAAGTAAAAAAAAAAAACAAACCAGTTGGGGAAAATGTTTCTTACTCAGACTGGATTTTCATCATATATAACTAAAATTTGACTACTGTTGCAATGGAGGGAGAAGACTCTTGGGGGATGACAGTTTGTGATCATTTCTTGGTCTGCTTAATTAAGATTGGATTGTGTAGATTAACGACCATTGCTTACTTCTGCACCTAGGAGGCAGTGGCTTTGATATTGAAGTTAGTAGCACGAGGATAGATGCTGAAGCCTGAAAAAAAAATAAACCGATTTTAGTTGGAGTGAGGGCAATCTGAATGGATCTTGTATCAGCGCTGCACGTTTCCACAGTGATGAGGGATACTGGTGTTAGGAGAACAAGGGTGCACCTACACTGCCATCGTTATCTTGGGTCAGTTGAATGCTCTTGAAATCAATCTGTCTTCTGGGCTTTTTACACTTCAGTTTGCATCCCATGATGGTGTCAGTGCTTGAATGGGGTGGTTCTCTGATAAAGCTGAACTGCAGGATGTACATCCTCTGTGCCTTGGGTACTTGGCAAGTGCTTAATCCATCGGACCAGGTAAGACTTAGTTTGAAGTATGGCCCTTTGAAACGCATGCAGAGTGAAAGCTGGCTTCTTCGTGCGAAATGTCTTGCTCTACAGGTGAGATTCTCAATGTCACACTTCTTGCTGATGTAAGCATAGCCTAAGACTTATCTTGAAGATGCCGTAAAACTTCACCAAAGGCAAGTCTGGCTTGACCAACCTAGTAGCCTTCTATAAAGGAGTGACTACATCAGCGGACAAGGGAAGGGCTACAGATGTCATCTATCTGGACTTCTGTAAGGCCTTTGACACAGTCCCCCACATCATCCTTCTCTCTCTGAGAGATGGATTTGATAGGTGGACTGTTCGGTGGGTGAGGAATTGGCTGGATGGTCGCATCCAGAGGGTGGTAGTCAACAGCTCAAAATCTGGATGGAGATCGATGACAAGTGGTGTCCCTCGGGGGTCTGTATTGGGACCAGCACTCTTTAATATATTCATCAATGACACAGTGGGATCGAGTGCACCCTCAGCAAGTTTGTGGATGACACCAAGCTGAGTGGGGCAGTTGACCCACCTGAGGGATGGGACAGACTCGAGTGGTTGGCCTGGGTGAGCCTCATGAGGCAGGGTCCTGCACCTGGGTCAGAGCAACCCCCACTATCAATATGGGTTGGGGGATGAAGGGATCGAGAGCAGCCCTGCCGAGAAGGACTTGGGGGTACTGGTGGATGAGAAGCTGGACGTGAGCTGGCAATGTGTGCTCGTAGCCCAGAAGGCCATCCATCTCCTGGGCTGCATCAAGAGCAGCGTGGCCAGCAGGTTGAGGGAGGGGGATTCTGCCCCTCTGCTCCGCTCTGGTGAGACCCCACCTGCAGTGCTGCGTCTGCTCTGGGGGCTCAGCACAGGAGAGACACGGAGCTGTTGGAGCGGGGCCAGAGGCGGGGGCCCTCCGAGGGCTGGAGCCCCTCTGCTGTGAGGGCAGGCTGGGGGAGTTGGGGCTGTTCAGCCTGGAGAAGAGAAGGCTGCGGGGAGACCTGATTGCGGCCTTCCAGTACTTAAAGGGGGCTTATAAGAAAGATGGGGACAGACTTTTTTTTAGCAGGGCCTGTTGCAATAGGGCAAGGTGTAATGGTTTTAAACTAAAAGAGAACAAATTTAGAGTAGCTGTAAGTGGATTGTGAAGCTGCCAGAGCTGAGATTTCTGCAGGAGTCAGAGTGCTCACTGTGTCTTAGAGGTCCTGGGGAATGTTGACGTAGCATGGAGGTGCAGACTGGTTTCCAGCAGGACCCACAGGTTCTCCATTTCCCATCCTCTGGCAGGCCTATACCTGTAGGTGCTGAAAGGCCTTGGATCCGTGGTCCCAAGAAAGCAAACGGGGCAGACTGCCCTGGAAATCAGGAAACTCAACCAAAATCTTTTGTTGAATTTCAACTAATTCATAAAACTTTCTACTGCATCTGCTTTTTGTCTGATAAGCTATGATTAGCTTTAACGCTTGTTTTTACTATTCACCTCTGTACGTTAGCTCACTTAACTTGCTCAGCCTCATTCTCCCGAAATCTGGCGTGGGGCAGGTAGGCGGATGCCACGGTGGCAGATTCAGCGCCTCGGGGCTGTGTGATGACAGTGTGGGTAGAGCTCAGTGTTAAGACAAGAACCATATGCCAGCAGCTTGCTGCCTTCCCGCTGGTGACAGGAAGATTTAGAGATGACTGGAGAGCAGGTGCTGTGGGCCAGAGGAATAACTCACTTCTAAAGCAAGGAGATGCTTACCTTCCTCCAGATTGGGGTAATCAGTCTTCCCCTTGTGAAGTTTTTCTCAATTTTCCTAATTTTTATTTTCACTCTTATGTTGCATCCAAGAATAAATAGAGTTTATTTTTCCTACAATGAAAGTAACGGAGTCTTTGAAATCTTTATAAGCTGACTTTAAAGTTTTGCATTTGAGGTTTCTTTTGCTAAACATGATACATCTACTTAAATAATTTTCTCTAAACTTTGGTCTCGGTCTAAAGTTGAAATAGAAACAAATTTGACTAAATAGGCAAGATATGCAGCAACTGTAAAAAGAATTTAAATCTGTCACAATTCAATGCAGGAGGGATGGAGGGGGAATGTAGTGAAAAACACCCCTGACATCTGGAACTAAGGCAGGAGAAGCTTTAATCATATGCGTAATGCATGTTTATTATTCTCACAAGCCATTTGAGATCTTAAGGCCTGCAGCTGGATGAAGAGGAGGCCAGCACTTGGCCGGTGTGAGCTGGGTCAGGATGTTGTGGGTGGTGGTTGTTGTTGGTTTTTGTTTGTTTTTTGGTTTTTTGTGTGACTATGACATGCTATTTTTAGCCCAGGAGATGACAAGGGGTCAGAAGGAGTCCTGTTGACTCATCTCTAATCCAAAAGTGTTTGCTTCTTCCTTTGGCAGCTTCCGCAGAGTAGTTGCGAGTTGTCTTTTTAGAACTACGTGCTCCATCAAAGTTGAGAACAGAGCTGGTGCTCTCGCCATGACCAGGTATGTTATTAACTAGGTTATTTTCTCTTAGACTCCAAAATGATTATTCAAAAAATCGGAACTGCTGTTGAAATTTTCAAATGGCCAAGGGTATTGTCATTCAAATACCACAGAAAGCAGCAGCCTTGCTTGCAAATGTTAGGTGTAGCAATTTGGGAGTTACCTGGGAACCCTTCTTAGCTCGGGGTGTGCATATTTCATCAGTACAACCGGTTCTGAGATGCATCAGATGTTGCTGAACACAAATAATGTACTAAAACGTTAATATCCTTTATTTAAGAAAATTTTTCATGACCTGCCCCTTGACCCTACTGCTGCTTGTAAGCTAAGGTACTGTACAGTAAGGAGCCTAATAAAAACCAGAAATGGAGTAATGGCTGACTTGTGTAGAGTGTTTTGTTTCTGTTACTTGGTTGTATCCAAGGTCATTTCTGTACTATGGGGATTAATTTTTCAGGGGGCGGGGGGGGAGGGGAAGGAAAAAAAAATCTCTGTTCATATAAACATGGTCAGTGGGACAATTTTTTTTTTTTTTTAAATTTGTTAATCTCACAGATTTTCCCAGAAGTGCACAGTTTGACCCTCTGCGTGAAAGCTAAATCTGCGGAAGGGAACAATTAAGTTTTTCATGAGTCATCTTTGGTTCCATTATGTGCATATTCATGATACAATTTTTTTCAAGGTTCTTCAGTTAGTTTGCCTTGTCTTCATTCTGTGTAGAGGCAAAACTGCCTAAGCTGAAAACTAACTTTTCCAGTGTTGTCATAAACTCTTTTAAAAGGCTGCACGCATCCATCTCTGCCAAAAAATGGGCAAAGAAATTGGGTAGCTGATTGTGGCAATGACAGTTAAAACCTATTGATTTGGAAATCACAGAACTGGTACAGTATTGGGTTATTTTTCAGCAAGAAAACATGATGAATGGGAGACTTGAAGGTCATCATTCTCTAGATATCTTCCACAAAAAGGAAGTGTGCAAAACAAGCCTATTCTGTCAGGTTCAGGTGGCTAAAATCCAGCTTCAGATTATGAGTCTGCCAGTTGGGGATGCATGCAAGCACAGGGCAAGTTACTTTGGTCATCAATTAAAAGGATGAAATAATTTTGACATAAAATATTGAGTAGAAAAGTAACCTTTAGAAATGTTCAGTTTTCTGGGGTTTTTTGGGGTTTTTTTCTTTCAAGATTTTTCATTGTTGCATATTTTTTTTTTTTTTTTTTTTTTTTTTTTCCCCGCTAGGAGATCAGGGGACATTTTAATCTTGAAGTGTTTACAAAGAATCACTTTCTATCTGGCTTCCCCAGTTAGTGGGCATGAACTGAGCTGGTCCTTTCCTATCCTAATGTATGGGCATGAAACCGGTGGTGAGATACTGAAATCCTTCTTGGATGTCTTCAATTGGTGAAGCCCTCTTACAGGAAAAATTCCTAGTGTGAAGAGCACAAATTGTACCTTCTGTTGTATTTCTGAATGTCACTCCTCTCTTAGTATTCCAGTTCTTAGTGTCACCTAGTTCCTTCTGTATTATATTCTAATCCCTTTTAGAATGAGTAGTACTTCCCAATTTAACTAAATACATCATGGGACTATGCCAAGCAGATGATGGACCAAATGGAGAATGAGGGAGATGTTTTTAAAAAAATGAGCTATCTTTCTCTGGTAAGAAAGGGTTATTTATGCCTCTTCTGTCTTGTTGCATTTAACCTGTTTTTCTTACACATTCCCATTCAAATTCTGTCAAATACTATTTCTAAAGGAACAGTCAAGATTTTTATTCTATTGCACTTAATCCAGCAAGTCTGTTTAAGTCCAGATCACTACTTTTTTTGTTTTTTTTTTTTTTTTTTTTTAATTTATAGACATTATATTTCCTAAATTTTATCATCCCTGACTTAATATGCATTGTGCTGATTTTTTTCCAAAAATATCTGGAATAGGATGAAATCTCCCCCTAAAGATAATACATTAAGCTTCCTAGAGTTTGTTTCATAGAATCATAGAATTCTATGGAAGTAGTCTATGGAAGTTTCCATTTCCTTAATTTTGTTAGCCCATGTGAATAACCTTTAGGCTGAGGCAAAGCTGAGCTTGGCTTTGACTGCCCTGTGGGGATTAGGCACTGTAACTTCTTTGTAACAGCCTGTTTGTCCTGTCATCCCCCTGTGCCCTTTCTGGAGGTGAAAAGAATTAAAGAATTCTGTTGGCAATCTCTGGAATCTTCTTTTTTTTTTTTTTTTTTTTTTTGCCTTTGTTTCTTAATGCAGTATAGGAACTTGATGAGAATCTTGTCGATGTCACAACTCAGCGTGGAGGATAAGTGGTGGGTTATTCCATCGAACCACTGAGATGCTTTTCATCCTTCTTTCTCCATCCTGTGTCCCTGCTCTCAACAGTCTGAACTTCCCATCGCTGCTTCGCTGCATGAGAAAAGCATCCTCAGTACAGTTGCATCTGCTGGGAAAACCACACGGTGAGCTGCA